>CADEPE010015086.1:0-10083 GCA_902829205.1 Fraxinus paxiana | reverse complement strand
ATTTGGTAATCCGTAACTTTCACATTGATACTACAAAACATCAAAACTTAATCTAGCAACACTAAAATTATCATTTAATGCCTTAGAGTCAAATTTTTAAATAATTATGTCAAGTCAAAAATATCATATATATCCAAAAATAAACTCCTCCATCATCCAATATACTACTCCCCCTTTTTGTCACAAAAATGAAAAGGGACCAAGAATTAACATATAATAACCCAAAAATGCAGTTGTTAGCATGCATAAGTATAAGCAATGGACAGTAACCCTTCCCACATACGTGACTCAAAATTAATATGGAGTAAATTGTATAAGTGACCCATATGTGTAAAGTGTCACTAATCCTCTAGTAGTATGACTCCAAACGTTAATTTTGTGAGAAATGACTTGATAAACACCACTGCAAATAAGGGTATTCTTCTACTTATGAAAGTCAAACTAAGCACATTAGAACCTATACATAAAAGCTCATTTTGTATGGATAATCTCTTTTCTCCCTTAACTTTTAGTATATTTAATTTTCACATTTTTCAATATTTTAAGCGCATAATTATTTTTCACATCTTAATTGCAGGCTCTTCTCCATTAAGCGACTAAAATGACCCCTGTAATGAGCTTTATGCCGGTTAACCCAAGTCAGTGGACAATAGGCACTAGGTTATTATCGGGGATAAACTTGAACCGAGGTCTAATAAATAAGGTCAATTCATGTTCAAATTCACCCTACTAACATGTGATTGTCATCCCAAATCTCACATACGCGGTAGAATCCCACTAACAATATCATAGTGTGTGCAGTATAGATGGTATATGAACACCTATACTAAGTACTCTATAAATAACCTAAGTCAGCAACAGAAACTATGTTACAACTCATTGATTAAACCCATGCTTGATCACAACCAACAAAATCAAGTACATTGTCTATTATACTGTAAAAACAATGTCCCTCATTTGTGTGTGTGTGTGTGTGTGTGTGTGTGTGTACAATTTTCCATTTTTTTTATTTTTAATTTAAAGTATGAATGCACTAAGCACAAAAAAAAATGTCAAACAAAAATAATTAAAAATACATGAGTTTTCTCTCAGAAAACAAATAAACAACTATGATGCATGCATAAATCAATGTCACACAATGATACAGCACAAGCATGCACCAAAAATACCTAATCAATGAGGTACACAAATACCAATAGCCGTCCTAAGAGATTCAAATCGTAGACCATCTAATGGTTTGGTAAATAGGTTATCTAATTAGTTCTTTGTAGATATATGCTCAAGAGTTACAGCACTGGTCTTCACAAGCTCTTGAATAAAATGATGGCGTATATCAATATGTTTAGTTCGAGAATATTGAACATGATTTTTGGAGATATTAATGGCACTAGTATTATTACAAAACACAGTCATAGTACACTGCTCAATTCCATAATCACTCAACATGTGTTTCATCTAAAGCAGTTGAGTGCATCAACCTCCTACAGCTATATATTCAGCCTTTACAGTGGACAATGATATATAATTTTATTTCTTACTCATCCAAACGACAAGATTAGCACCAACATAAAAACAGCCTCCAGAAGTACTTTTTCTATCATCAGTATTTCCAGCTCAATCAGCATCGGAATAGCCAACAAGATCAAGATTAGAGTCCCGAGAGTATGATCCCATAATCAACGGTTCCATTGACATATCTAATGATACGTTGCACGACGCTTAGGTGAGATTCCTTGTGATCAGCCTGAAAGCACGAACAAATCCCTACACTAAAGGCTATGTCAGGTCTACTAGCAGTGATATAAAGTAAATTACCTATCATACTCTTGTACATTGTATGATCAAAACTCTTACCTGTAGGATCATGACCTAACTTGACACTGGTGCTCATGGAGGTTCTAGTGTGTTTCTTGCTGTCTAGCCTAAAAAGCTTGACAATGTTTTTTTCATACTTTGATTGAGATATGAATAGTCCATCATCATTTTGTTTAACTTGGAGACCTAGAAAGTAATTTAATTCTCCAATCATACTCATCTCAAATTCTTGCTTCATGCATTCAGCGAAATCATGAGCAAGAAAATCAATAGGAGAATAAAAAATGATGTCATCGATATAGATCTGAGCTATGGTGATGGTTTCCTTAATATGTTTGATGAATAGGGTTCTATCCGCATCACCTCTCGAAAAATCATGTTCTATGAGATATGCAGTAAGTCTATCATACCAAGCTCTATGAGCCTATTTAATATCATATAAAGCTTTATTTAACCTATAGACATAATGTGTAAATTTACGATCAATAAATCATTTAGGTTGTTCAACATACGCTTCTTCTTGAAGTATTCTATTCAAGAAAGCACTCTTGACATCCGTTTCATATAATTTGAATCCTAAAGTGCAGGCAACAGCCATAAGAATTCTAATGGATTCAAGTCTAGCTACCGGGGCAAATGTTTCAACAAAGTCAATTCCTTTTACCTGAGTATATTCTTGGGCAACTAACCTGGCCTTATTTCTAGTTATGGTGCCTTGATCATCGAACTTATTCTTAAATATCCACTTAGTACCTATAACATTACAATCATTAGGCCTAGGAACTAAGTGTCATATGTTGTTTCTCAGAAACTGATTTAACTTCTCATGCATCGTATTTACCCAATATTCATTCCTAAGGGCACCTTCGACTTTCTTAGACTCAATCTAAGACACATAACTAGTATATGTCAGCTTGTTCAAAACCCTCTTACGAAGTCTCATCCCTTCATCTAAATCCCCTATAATATTTACTGTAGGATGATTAGTCTTAACTCTGGATGAAGGTTCCTTAGGAGGTTTAGTTTTAACATCAGGTGAAGACTCCTGATTAGGTGTATCTAAACCATTAGAAGTGTGTAACGGATCGAGAATTGAAGTTTCTTTCGATTCAGCTACCATGGCAGGACCAACACTCAAGTGTTCCAACTCTCCTCCAATCTCCCCCTACAAGCATCATCTACCATTACATTGACGGACTCCATCACAACCCGTGTATAAGAATTATATATTCGATAGGTTCGGCTATTTCTGGAGTATCCTAGGAAAATTTTATCATCACTTTTGGAATCAAACTTGCCAAGATTTTCTCTATCTCTCAGAATATAACACTTGCTGCCAAACACATGAAAGTTCTTGACAGTAGGCCGTTTACCTTTCCAGATCTCGTATGGTGTCATATCAGTTTTAGGTCTAAGATAAACATTGTTTACTATGTGACATGTAATGTTGATGGCTTCACCCCAGAAATGCATAGCTAGTCCCTTACCATAAAGCATGGCTCTAGCCATTTCTTGAAGAACACAATTTTTTCTCTCAACTACCCCATTTCGATGTGGAGTGATCGGCAAGGAAAACTTATGCTGGATTCCTTCCTATAGGTAGAAGTAAACAAGATTAGAGTTTTCAAACTCTTTTCCATGATCATTGTGAATTCTCGATATGGTATAGTCTTTCTCATTCCTAAGCCCTTTTCACAATGATATGACGAGACTGAACACCTCAATTTTTTCTCTCAACAGCTCGATCCAAGTATATCAAAAGAAATCACCAACCACAACCAAGATATATCGTTTACCACCAAAACTCTTGATCCTAGATGGTCCCATTAAGTCCAATGGAGTAATTCAAGAAGCTTGCCTGTCAAGATTTTAGAAGTTTGTTTATGAGTTTCTCTAATTTGTTTACCTTGTTGACATGGGCCACATAGAGTGTTATCAATATTCTCAAGCTTAGGTAAATTATTAACAAGTTCCTTCTTAGCGAGTTTAGACAAAGTCGTATGGTTCATATGACCAAAGCGTTGATGCCATAGTTCAGTTACATCAATTTTGGCACTACTACACACGTAGTTCGAATTAGGAAGAACTTCATAACAATTGTCCGAAGTTCTTACACCTTCAAGGACAACGTTACCAGTAGAATAATACACAATACACATTTTTGGACAAAACTAACCTCAAAATCAGTATCGTATATTTGACTAATGCTTAACAAGTTTGACTTTAACCCTTTCACATAAAGAACATCTGAGATAGCAGGTAATCCAAATATATTAACGAAACATTTACCTAGGATATGTGCAATAGCCCCATCTCCAAAAGTAACCATACCGACATCCAATCATCGAGATAAGAGAACCGCGCTTTATCACCACACATATGTCTAGTACATGCACTATCAAGATACTACATATAGTTATTTTGAGCTTTAAGTGCAAAGTGTGAAACATAACAATTCAATAGATCATCAGACCTAGGAAGATCAATTTTCTTAACCCAAACATTCTTAGTAGTAGAAGTGATTCTAGCCAACTGATTCATCATCTCAGTTAAATGACTAACCGGATTGGCAATGATGTTAACCTTGCTCGAGATATCCCAACCTTTATTTATAATTGTGGGTTTACGACACCTAGATTTTGTGTGTCCCAGCTCACCACAATGGTGGCAGGTGGGAATAAACCTAGGTTCAAATCAACTTGGAGGTTGATGTCAATTTATAAGAGGATTGACCCTACGTTGTCTAGTAGGTCTCGATCCTAAGACATTCTTGCCCTTGAGTTCAGAATTAACAGTATTCCAAGCTTTGTAGATGGCTAGGACAAATGTGGTCTTGGGTGTACTTTCAGTAGTATTACCATTTTGAACGTAACCCAGACCATGCCTATTTGCAACACGTTTGTTCATCCCTAATAGATTATCGAGTTTTTGCGTGCTACTCATATAGGAACGAAGATGTATGTTAGATTTTTCAAGATCACTTGTTAAGAATTAAACTTTGGCTTCTAAGTTCTCATTAACAAACTTCAGCTCACTTAAATTTTTGTAGAGTCATGAAGTCACCTATGAGTTTTTCTCTCTCTTTCAAGTTCATTAACCCTTTTCAGAATAGCTTTAATGACCTTCTTCATTTTAAGACTCTCCTCAAATAACTCACGATAAGACTCATGAGTATCAGTCTCATCCTCAGAATCTTCCTCGAATTTTTCACTCTGTTCACCATTCTCCATCTGTTCACTTTCCTTATCAGATTTAATCTTAGCTATAGACGTGAAGGCCATAAGATTTTACACCTAAGGTATCACTTTGAACACTTGAATCTGATTCATCATCACTCAAGGTCACTGCTAATGCTTTACACCTTCCTTTGTTCAAGTTCTTCTTCAAGTTAAAACATTTATTCCTATAGTAACCAAAACTTTGGCACCCATGACATCTAACAGACTGTATTTTCTTATTAGAAGTCCTAAGGTTATTCTTCTCACGCTTATCTTTCAAAAATTTACTAAGGACATAATTTTTCCGATCTTGAGGCTTTCTCCTATTCATCATCACTTTCTGTATTTTTTTAATGAACTAAGCTATTTCGTCATCCCTAAAGGTCTCAGCATCAGTCGACTCACTTTCTTCTTCCCTAATAGTCTTCATGACTATGGATTTAACCTTTTTCGATTGAGATATGGTGAGTTCATATGTTTGGAGAGATTCGACGAGTTCTTCTATCTTAATTGCATCCAAGTCCTTACTTTTTTAAATCGCGCTGATCATAGGTCTAAACCTTTCAGGTAGGGATCTAAGGACTTTTCTAACAATTTTGGACTCGAGGATCTTCTCACCTATGTTGAAACTCGAATTTACTTCATCATTAAGCTTCGCATAGAATTCATCAAATGATTCATTGTCCTTCATTCTATTCTTCAAACCTAGAGGTTAACATCTGCAATTTAGAGTTTTTAACATTTTTACTTCCCTCGTGTGTGGTTTCTAATATATCCCAAACTTCTTTAGCAGTTTCACATATCAATACTCTTCTAAACTCTACAACAGACACAACCATGAACAGGGTATGAAGACCCTTACTGTTCCAGTTATACTCGGCTAAATCATCTTTAGTCCAGAGCGAAATATCAGTAGGTGTAACCACACCAACAACAGTGGTTGAAGGTGCAATCCACCCAATTTGAATGCTTATCCAAATATGTTCATCTAGTGCTTTAAGGAAAGCTCTCATTTGAGCTTTTCAATAAGCAAAGTTGCTTTTGTCGAAAAACGGAGGCACGGATAAGGACTGACTCACCTAGAATAATTTAAGGGTCATGAAACAAAATCAAGATCTGATACTAATTGAAATAACGAGGTTCGACCCAAACAATACCTAGAGGAGGTGAATAGGTGATTATGAGGAATAAAAATTTATAATTAATTAGCAACAAGTCACTATTCATTATATCTAGATGGTTAAACAATCAGTTCAATTTTTCCTATGTTTAAATACCACAATTTTGAAAGTAATAAACAAACATAAGGAATGATCACTGAGAAACCCCAACTGGGTAAAAATTTCGGACACTTTGTCAGTCAGAAATCCACTATAAACATAGGGAATCTTGAACTTGCAGTCCACTAGACACGACTACCATTAGTACTTTCTGACCTCATGACTGCAAATCCCACAGCTCTCCTGGATTGCATGCTTCTGCACCAACTCCGAGTTGTAGTTTTCAAAGCCCTTCTGGATTGTGTGCTCCTGTAGCAACTCCTGACTTTATGAATTCATATATCTCATATAGATCAACGAAGAACTCTGCGTTCTCCAACAACTGAAACTCCAGTCACATTCCCTTGATCTTCAGCACTCTGATAGATATGTAGGAAGTAGAGATTTGGTATTTGGTATTTGGATTAAGTGGTTTTGATGTTTTCAATGTCAAGAACAATTCACACCTTGAAGGTTGAAAGCATATAGATGAATTGGAACAAGATGATGAGCAATATAAGTTTTCTTCAATGATCAACCTCCTGAAAACCGTTCAGGGGTGTTTGGTATTTATAGTTTAGGTTTTGGGGTTGAATGGACTAGACAAAAAGCCTTAAAAATGCGTATTAAAATTTTTCGGGAAACCTTATCGTTCGAGCGAAAGTTGGGCGACAGGCTAGCAACAATGTTACTATTTCTGCCACTCAGCCAAGTCATGACGATAGTCTAGCGAAATTACAACGCTGTTTTTCTTTCTTTTCCATTCTCGAACCCTAGACCTAATACAACTCAATTTATACTATTTGCAACTTACTTCTTGACTTTTACAACATATTAATTTAAATCCCTTTTATTCACAGACTTGTCAATTACATCAAAAAATCTAACAAATATGATACAAGAAAATCATTCAGCATAAAAAATTAGGAGGTAGAACCATTTTATTCTTAGAAGAAAAATTTGAAAAAGGAATTATTACTTCAAAACCCAATTTGTGGACAAATCTGATCCGAGTCTTTTG
The DNA here is from genome assembly GCA_902829205.1 of Fraxinus paxiana. Lineage (NCBI taxonomy): Eukaryota > Viridiplantae > Streptophyta > Magnoliopsida > Lamiales > Oleaceae > Fraxinus > Fraxinus paxiana. The sequence continues at coordinate 2,770 of CADEPE010015086.1, read as the reverse complement.
CGACACTTTAGTTAAAACTTCCTTTGTTACATCTCAATTTTTTTTTCCTCCGTGATCTTCTAGCAGTTTATACAATTGAAATTAAATTCGAGCTTTATAAATCCCAACACCTAAATTAAAACAATCAGGAAAAAAAAAACTACTCTATTGAGTACTCTGCAACGAACTGAACTTGATACCTTTTCACATGAAGGTGACTACTACTTCCTACCTTTTGTTGCATTGCATAATTACTTGGATTATTCTCCCATATAATTTAAAATATTTTCTTGTGCATTAAATTACTCAATTTTCAAAAAATTATTGATATCTCAGTAGACATACCATAACTAAATAAAATAGAGAAATATATATTCATGAAGCCAATGCTAAATCCTTTACAAATTAAATTATATAATTTCTTGTTATTAGACTGAAAGAAAGAAGAGATAATGTGTTTGAACTAGTTTTTTTCCTTTGAAGGAGATGAACGACAAGTAGGTTAGACATTGAGCCAAGGCCAGCTGGACATTGTAAGTCCATAGGTTAATTTTCACAGCTCTTTGGAGCAAGGAATTAAGAATCTATTCCGTAGACCATGAAAAATAAAAGATAAGGATACACAAAGGTACATTTGATAAATTGAATTGAATAAAACTGAAGATAACATGGCAAACTGTGAGTTTTCATGTAAGCTCTATATAATCTAACATACTAACAAATTATATGTTTTTGTAAGCCATTAACTTGCTTTCCTATTCAAACTCAATTGGTATCTAGATCGGAGGTTGAGACGAACCCCACCGATACATAAGATAAAGCAAAAATACAGTGAAGGTGTGTGTGTGGGTGGGGAATAAAATTAGGAGACTAAGCCCATGTTTGGTATCGATTAAAATCTAAATTTTAATCTAAATCAAAGTTAACAATTAATTTTAAATAAGTATGGGCCCCACAACTTTTCAATCACATATTTCATCAATTTTTATCAAAATTTACTAAAAAATCGATTTTAATCCACACCAAATAGGGACTTAATTCATATTAAGTAGGGCTACTTCTAGGCAAATCTCCGGCTGTCTTTGTACCCCTACCTTTATTATTGAGCAATCATTTAGGGGCCATAGCCGGTGATTTGGGCTATTTCTTGGAGGAAAAAGTTTACAAGATATTTTAAGGATGAGACTTTATCAATATGCCTAAACATCTCACTACTAGAAAAAATGTCTTTTTCAACATATAAAATGCAACATTCAATAATTGCATATTGAAAAAAAAGGGCATATCACAACATTTAGCAAGTGTATGTTGCTATTGGTTTAATAAATTGAGTTTTGACAATGTTTTTTAATGAATGTTGCTAATACATCCTTCCACAACGTTCCGGGGCTATTGTAGTAATTTTTTTTCCACATGCAACACGCGTTGCCTTTAATGTTTTAGCAACATGCAATACTCATTGCCGTTAATTAGTTTAAACAACACGCAATGCGCGTTGCCATGAGATGTGCATCTGAACATTGTCGTTAATATTTTAGCAACGTGCATTGCGTATTGTCGTTAAATATTTTAGCAACGCGCATTTGAATATTGCCATTAATCTTTTCCCAATGTTCATTACGCGCTGCCGTTAGATCAACTTGTATTTGAATGTTTCCATTAATATTTTAGAATGGTCTAACCCGCTTAATTCGACCCGGCTGACTTAAATAATTAAAAACATAATCACACAATCCCCATCTCTATAGAACTTTCTCGAGTAAAAAGTTTCATTAATCACTCAACTTTGAATGTTGTCACGATGTGGTCATTGTATTTTAACTTGCTTCCGAGAGGTTGCTTCCGAGAGGTCACTGGACTTACCAAAGGTCTCCTCCATCCATCACTCCTCAAGACCCTATTTGAGTTCTAGCTGATGTGGCATGAACTGCGTCCTATTTAGCACCAGACGTCATCATTTGCTACCCATGTTGGATTGTTTTCACTCACTTCAAAACCAAAACCAACACAACAAGCACCCACACATCAGACGCACCATATAATTGATTCAGCCCCAAATCAGAAGTTCTAGAAAGAACTCTAATTCACGATTGGCCGACATTGATCACTTTCAACCTAGAAACCCACTATACCGCCCAACAACGACCCAAATACGAACCCTGAATCCTGCATATAAACCTCGAAAGGTAGCCGTCTTATTTGATCTTGAGCACACTTGAAGGAGGTTGAAATTTTCACACGTGGATGGAGCATATGGAGTTAAAGTCTATATGGTTTAGTAGATATCGCTAATTCCATATGGTTTAGCAGAGTAATTTAAGGTACGATTGTAGTTTTGTGGAAATGAAGAAGTAGTTTGAGTAGAATAGCCAAACGTGGCAAAGTAAGGGAGTATATACGTTGTAGAACATACAGATAGCCACATAGAAATTGCTGATTTAATTTTTATAAGAAGTCTTTTATCTCCTTAAAAAAAATAGAAATGTTAACTTCTTGGGTTTGTCAGCTCTTTTTATAAAATATATTGATTGATGAGTTTGAAGACTATCTGTAGAAATATAAATAGGAAAACTCACCCACAATTGATAAAGACTACTTGTAGTTTTTTATATGTGCAATTCACTCAACTGTCCCTTTAACACATCATATTCTTGTTATAATCTGTTTTGAGTGTATATTTTTTTTTATTAAAGAATCTAGCTTTTTTGTTGAGTAAATTTGCCCCTGTTTGTCCCACATTATTTTTTTCATTCTCAATCTTCTACTCATTTTCAACCAAACAATCTTCAAT
>CADEPE010015040.1:0-11274 GCA_902829205.1 Fraxinus paxiana | reverse complement strand
ATTAATAAAATAATGATAGAGACTCCTTGTTTTGTCAAAGACTTAAAAGTTATAATCCTATTTGGCTAGGAAAGATGGTTGGGTTGTTGTGGGTGTTTACTAGGGTGAACTAGGTTAGTAGATGAGTTTAATGTACAATCCAAACCTGTGAAATGGGTAATTGCGAGCCATTGACGTGAAAGCTAGCTGGTGATGCCAGCAATCGTAAGGAAGTGGGAAATATATTCTGCATGACTGATTGCATGCATTCTAAAGAATTCGAAGTACCATAGACTGCCTTGATGGGCTTACAGATGATCAAATACCAGATTGATTGAATTTCCGTATGGGAATAACTGGTGCAGAGGCCCTATGTGGGAGGGGCTGTGATTCAATTAAACCCTTAGGCCTTAGATAATGAAGCATTTTCAAGGCTGAGTTTTCTATTTGTCTTATTCTATGACTGAAATTGTGTTAAACCACGTTGTGTCACTTCATGGAGATATTGATGCCTTAAAGACGTGTGTTGAAATATGAAATATCATGTGTGCATCCAGAGTTACCGATTCCTTACACATCCAATGTGGTAGTTTTTCCATTCATATTCTTTCTTTCTTTTTTTTTTTTCCCTCCATATGTTACCTGAAAATTGATCTCTACTTTATTCAAAAAAGTCTAGAATATCCTAAATTAGGGAGAAAAAACCATGTTATTTTCTAGTTCTCTTTCTGAACTGGTGATTCGTTTTGTAGAGTGCTTGTGAAAGTGGGTGGTTTTCAGATAGAGATTCCATAGAACTTCAAAATCTGGCAAAGGAGGTTTGTTAGTATGTTTATGTCATCTCATCCACAATCTTGTTGATAGATTTCGAATTATACTAATTTTCTGGGTCTTCCTGCATATTCAGATAGCATGCAATTTTTGCAGTGTATCAAATTTTAACACCGACCCAACCAGTTCATGTTTTGTTATCTCAACAATCATGGCGAGGTAAAATACTTTGTAACTATTTCGATAGATATTTTGTAGTCACAACTTATAAAAGGTGATCATATGACTATGCTTTGAAAGTTCACATTCATGCAAAAGCTTTGCTAGACAATACTGGCTTTGCGGCACTGGAGTAAATCACTAAGTAATGATTTGTCTTCATTATTAGGTGAAATCAGAATTATTTATTTCTATATTTCTTAAATAAATTATACACGTATTACACCCTATTTATAGTACAACAATATAGATAAAAAAGGAAAAATAATCTCCTAATTTAGCAGACAAGAAATTAGCCTAACAATCAACCAAGTTATGGAAAGACTTAATCAATCATGATCAATCTCTAGGATTTCTACATGGAAAGATTATGATCAATCACTAGGATTTCTACACTTTCCTGCAAGTAGGATCATAGATGTTGATCATATCCAACTTGTCGATGAAATCATCAAAATTGTGTCTCGGTAATCCTTTGGTGAAGATGTCCGCAATTTTTTCTGTTGTGGGAACATAAGTCATACAAATAACTCCATCTTCCACCTTTTTTTAATAAAATGTCTATCTACTTCTACATGCTTAATTCGGTCATGTTGAAAGGATTAAGAGAATTGTTGATGGCAGCATCGTTATGACAATAGAGTTTGATTGTTAATCTTGCAACGACCTGTAGTTCTTCTAAGAGTTTCTTTAACCACAATCATTTACATATCCCTTGTGCAACAGTTTTGAACTTAGTCTCAACACTACTTTCGACTACTACATTCTATTTCTTACTTCTCCAAGTGACTAAGTTTCCCTATACAAAAGTGCAACATCCAGTAGTAGTCCTATCCTCCGTTGAACCCGCCCAATCAATATTTGTAAAGATCTCAACTTCTTTACTTTCACATTTCTTGAAAAATAGACCATTACGTGGAGTCCCCTTGAGATACCTTAGGATCTTGTAAATGGCTTCTAGGTGAGCTTCTTTCGGTGAGTGCATATGCTGGCTTACCACACTTACTGTAAAGGCAATGTCGGTCTAGTGTGTGACAGATAGATTAGTTTGCCAACAAGCCTTTGATACCTTTCCCTTTCAACTGATTTTCTTGCATCTTCTGTTCTTTTTCCAGCTTGGTGTCACTCGGCTTACAATCGAGCATGCCCGTTTCAATTAGGAGGTGGACATGTTTTCATTGAGAAACACTGATTCCCTTCTTCGATCTAGCTACCTCCATTCCCAAGAAGTACCGCATTTGTCTCATATCCTTAACTTTAAATTTAGAGGCTAAGACCTTCAATCTTCCCATTTCCTCGATATCATCTCCCGTTAGGATTATGTCGTCCACGTATACAATCAAAATTGTCTTCCTATTTTTCTGCTTGTAGAACATAGTGTGATTTGATTGTCCCTGACAGTATCATTCCCTTTTTATCACTTTTGAAAATCTATCAAACCACGCCCTAAATGGCTATTTGAGTCCATATAAGGACTTCTTCAACTTTCATACTTTGTTTTCTTCTCCCTTATTCCAGAAATTTGGAGGCAGTGTCACGAAAACCTCATCTTCTAGTTCGCCATTCAAGAAAGCATGTTGTTAAAGTGTCCAATTTAGATTGGTGGCCAAGGACAAAAGAACTCAAACTGTGTTCAATTTAGTCACGAGTGCAAAGGTTTATGTGTATCAATGTCGTAGGTTTGAGTAAATCCCTTTGCAACAAGACGAGCTTTGTACCTCTTCATTGTCCCACCAGCTCTGTACTTTATAGTAAACACCCATTTGCAACCTACTGTTCTCTTACCGTGTGGCAAATTTATCAACTCCCAAGTTCCATTTTTTTAACACCCCCATTTCCTCCATTACAGGTTCCCTCCACTCAAAAATCTCTAATGCCTCCCGAATGTTCTTAGGAATTTTCATACTGTCAAGGTTAGAAGTAAAAGTATGATATTCACAAGGCATTGTAGGATACAAATTTTGAAATGGGATGGAGAGTACATGAACGAGGTTGTTTTCTGAGTGCAATAGGTAGATCAATATCATCAGGTTTAGGAGTATTAGAGCGATGTTCTATTAACCGATCTGGCCTGGGCAAGGACTCTTGGTTGTGCGGAGCTGTCACCGATTTACAATCGGTGCCTCAGGTGTGAGATTTTTATCATACCTTGATTTTGGCTTTCATGAGCAAATCAACACCTTTGTTCTGCTGTTTTTCTACACCTTCCTCTGCGTGTAAGCTTATGTAACTAGAGAACGAGTGGAGGAGGATGATGGTGTGATAAAATAAGTGTTTGGGACAGGATCGGTATTTAGGAAAAAATCTAAGAAAAGAGAGTCATAAGCTAAGTATCTAAGGTCTGAAATTCACTCAAATTCTCTCCTTTAATTGAGGATTCGGGTTAGAAAAGAGTGGTTTCAAAGAATGTGAGACTGACAAATGTGTGACGTGACATGGGATCATAGCACTTGTAACATTTTGAGTAGGTGAATAAACAAGGAAAATAGGCTCGATGTTCTAGTTTAATTCGTTGGTGTGTACAAATGTTGTAGAATCAAAGATTTGAGGGGAAGAGTGGAACTAAGTCGAGAGTGAGGAAATGCATTTTGAAATTTTTGAAAAGGGGTGACAAAGGAAAAGACTCGACTATACATTTTGTTTATGAAATAGATTGTAGTCAAGATAACATCGTCCTAAAAAAACTTAGCATGTTAGTGAACATTAGGGCCCGAGCTACATCAAAGATGTGATTTGTTTTTTCGTTCGACAATCTCATTTTGTTGAGGGGTGTTGATACATAAACTTTGGTGGATGATGCCATGTTCATGAAATAGAGACTCAAACATTAATTGAAATATTCAGTACCATTGTCAGTACGTAAAATTTGTATTTTGGTATTGAATTGTGTTTGCATCAAGGAGTGAAAATTGATAAAAATAGAACAGACTTCGATTTTGTCTTTCAGCAAATATCCCCAACTAAACCGTTCTGTGTATGGTCATCTATGAATGTGATGAACCATTTTGTGTGTTCGATTAGGAATACGGAAAGGACTCCAAATATTACTGTGAATCATAGTGAATGGTTTTGTAAATGAAGTACAATGATGTTCTGCAAGTTCACACTTCACATTGAATATCAAGAAACATTTTATTGAAACAAAGTGTAGGAAATAAATGTCGCAAATACTGAAAATTGGGATGACCCAGTCTAAAATGCCATAACAAGAGTTCACTATTCTTAGAGGAAAAATAGAATCACGGATAGCATTTTGACACTGGTTACTCACTTTAGCTTGCTTATAGTAGAGTCCCTTACATTCCTTAGCACTATCAATCGTCGTCTCCGATGGCAAGTCTTGAAAGATACAATGAGTGGAAAGGAATTTAGCAGAACAATTGGACCCTTTAGTCAACTGACTTATAGATAACAAATTACAAGATAATTTTGGAACATGGAGGATTGAGTTTAAAGTGATAGAATCGGAGATACAGATACTTCATTTGCCTGTGGAAAATAATCTATCTACAATTTTTATTTTCATATTTTCAACACATGGTGAATATGTTGAAATCGGATAATAATAATCAGTCATATAGTCAGATGCTCAAGATTTTCTAATCTAGGGAGTATGAGGACAGAAGGTGGTTAAGGCTTTCAATGGATTACATTTTGTGGGCTAAAGAACCTAATGAATTCTTATTGATGACTAACTAGAGGATTGAAGGGTAGCAATCATGTCCTTGATCTTTTCTAATTGATCAGAATTTGAGGTGCTGCCGCCTAGAGTGGACTAGGTTTTTTCTCCCCTTACTGTTTCTTGGTTCGACTCGTGCGAGTTTTCGGAGTCACCGATTCCTGGCGGTTGACAGAGGCGTCTCCCATTGCTAGCTCCATTTAGGAGAAAATCGAATCTGATATCATGAAATAAGAGTGATTTATTTCTGTATTTCTCGAATAAATCATACACACCTATTACACCATATTTATAGTACAACAATAAATATGAAAAGGGAAAATAATTTCCTAATTTATGAGACAAGAAATTAGCCTAACAATCAGCCTAAGTTATGGAAATATTTAATCAATCATGATCAATCTCTAGGATTTCTACATTAGGATTAGCATAGCTTAGGATTTTGATGTCACCATTTTTTATTTTTTTACTTCGAATATGTGGCTCAGTATTCTAGAAATTATTAAGCCAACCAACGGGATGTCGAGACACATTTATTTTCAAGTGAACATAAAGCAAAATAAACGAAGTCATAGAAAAGCAAAATTCATCTCGTCTTCGAAAAGAATGTATTCCACGAGTACGCATTGAAGTCGACATGTTGTATTGAGTGTTTCAACATTATGAACAGAATTGTAAATAAAAAAGAAAAAAAGAAAAAGGCAATAGTAAGTATATTAGTTTATATGAATCTCTTTGATTGTTTTACTTGCAAGAGATTGAGCTAAATTTTTCTTCCCCTTTCAATCTTGCGTTGGATGAGTCCACATGCTTGGGAATATAGACACTGGCTTTAGCTGTTGTCACTGGGTATCACCATACGAGCATTTATCTTTCCAGTGGCATTATTCCTTCTAGACTTTTAGTGTATTGAGTTCCATGTGCAATATGCTGACAACACACATACAATTCTTGTCTTCAGTTTATTGTCCAGATGAAATATATGATTGGCTATAGAATGATTCTGTACTTTGTATATATTCATCTCTTACTCAGTTTGTTTAGTTTATATTGTCAGTTTGCTTTCTTGTAACTGAACTAATATGTAATCACTCATCTTCTATTTGAGGAAATTCATATTCTGGCCATCACTATTGAGTGCTATACTGAGTTTCGGTCGAGGAGGCTTGCACATGCTCATATTTATGTGGATCTATAAAATTCTCTTTTGTGTCCAGATTTTCTTGAATAAAAATTCTGTACTTGAGATATGTTGGTGTGTAATTCATTTGTGATATGAGATCCAGTCACTTAAACTGGAGAGATCTGGTTTCCCACAATTGTATGTGTATTCATGTTTCCTTGAACCTTTTGGTGCTAGGTACTCACGCTAATATTATTTGTATGCTTATATTTTGGGTTTTGAGTGTCTGACATCTTGCAATTCTCTCATTTAGATTTGATGGTTACTTGGTGAGAACTGTTGATGAATATTTCTATAGACTTGTTTGATAACTTCAGCTTCGGTTGTACTTGTTTTTTAAACAATGTACCAATGCTTGGGTTCTTGGATTGATATGCCTAAGGTTTTTAACTCTGTTCTGCAAATTCTAAACAGAATATTTTATATTTTGCCCCTGTCAATAATATTTTACCATGAAACTGAGAATCCTGGCCATGAACCTAATGCAGATTTTACCCAACAATGAAAATGGGTCATATATTCACTTTTCTTGAAATTCAGGTGGTTATCTTCGTTCTCCTTTTCCTTCCCTACCCCTGGGGTATCAGTGTCATATAATTTGAATGACTGATATGATTGGCGCACTCTTATGTCTACATTGTAGCCTGGATATGGTACTTATGTGCGTGACTTCCAGATTTCGAAGAATGTTAAGTTTTTTCAAGAAGATAAAATTGTAAGCATTTCCTAAGACTATAACTAATGGTACTTTATTTTAACTTGATATAAATACTAAGCTGTGTAAGTAGATGATTTAAATTGTAGTTTCTTTTCCAATAAGTCCTATTTAAGACTTCAATAGGTAGTTGAGTCATATCAAAATCTTTATGGACAAACAAGCCCTACTTAAAAATATCCCCCAAATAGACCGTATAGTTTTAAGGAAGTATCTTCTATTCTATTGTTACTCTTCAAGTTCAATTACACAAACTCCTAATTTTTAAATTTTTTTTTTCCCATTTTTATCCTTTAATAGATGAATTTCATATTGTTATTTGATCATTTTTGGAGCATTGGTACTAGACAATCTGTTGACAGTTAGCATCAGATTATGGATTAAGAGTTTACATTACTACATAATCATGAGTTCTAATCTTATTTAGATGATCATAGTTTTATCTAAAATATGGATCAATTTGGTGATAACAATACTCATACGTAAATGCATGCAAAAGATATGTAAGTTTGATATTAATGGATTGGTTATCTTCTTATTCCTTTTGCCTTGCAGAGGTTATTTGTTGTGCAAACAGATAGAATTGAGACATCTTCATGTCTCTGTAGTCCTCCCAAAGCAAAGTAAGCATTTTGTTTCATTATCTTTCTTGTTGAATACAATATTAGAGTATTATTTTCCTTTCATCAAACTATTTCAAGCGTCCTTTTGCATTTGGTTTCTGCAGCTTTCTGTTGAATGGAAAGGGAGTGGAAAGAAGGACTAACTTGTACACGGTTTGTTGTGGATTAAATTTAACAAGTCATTTCTACATTTAAGCTAATTATGTCATGGAATTTTATATACTTATATTAGTTGGCTTTACTAGGATACTGGACCTCAAGTTCCAACACTTGTGACACATATGCTGAAATATGGATCAAATCTTCTTCAAGCTGTGGGTGACTTTAATGGTAACACAGGTTTCCACTTCCAACATTTTGGGTTTACTTTATGATTATTCCAAAAAACTTACTCGGTGTTAATTATTATAAAGGAAATTACATTATAGCTGTTGCTTTCATGAGTACAATATCGACTCCTGATATTAATGTCATTCAAGATTATGTGCAGCATGTTCCTGCGACCATAGATTCCGGTGAGACAATGCATTTATTTCACTATTTTTACTGCGAACAGCAATCATTAATGATAACATGTCCTATGGATAAGATTTGTTACTTTGCTGGAGTGAAGTTACGTTGTTTACCGATTGTTTCCTTTGCTATGTAGATTCTGAAATTACCGAGGGGGCATCGCGGATATCAATAAATTGTCCTATTAGGTAACCCTTCTGATTTGTTTGCCTAACCATGTTTTGCTTGTGTTATGCGGTATGATAATGATGGAGATGTTTTCTAATGCAAGGGATAATGTTTGAGAGTAAACAACCTTAAACATTTAACACTCACAAATCTCCGGCAGCTTTAATGCCTGATGCAGAATTTCATTTTTATCTTGCATTTTGTTTCTAATATTAATAGCTTATCTGATGTTGTCATTTCATTTTCTCATATATCCATTCGCTGATGGTATGGATTATTATCACATCACCGTTCCATGAATCTCAACTTTACTTGGTGCCCATTGGTGCCCATTGATGCGCTTCTGATTAGATTGTCTTTGGTCTGAATCTTGAACAGCTTCACGCGTATTAAAACTCCAGTCAAAGGACATTCATGCAAACATCTTCAGGTAACTGCAAGAATTAGATAACTGAAGAAAAGTTCCACACTTTCAAGCCTGCTAGGGAATATTTCTCCTTTTAGTCTATATTTTGTGTGCAAGTTGAAGTGTAGATTTAAAAAATCCTTCTCCTAAGCCAATTGTGGTCAAGTGGATATTGAATTCTTCAGTTGTGATGGTCTAGCTTTAGTGTGTGCATAAAACGAATTCTGCTTGCTTATTGTTATTCATCTCTAAAATCATATTTTGACTACATAACTTGAATATTTATTCCTGTTGATGGATCTTGTAACTATGGTAAGATGTCATTGGTTAATGATATGAGAGAGAGATAAACCAATCTGTCTGTTTGAACAGGATAGAGGTTAAGGCCAAACCTCCACCTGCAGAGTCTATTAGGTGAAAAAAATGAAAAAAAGAAAGCTAATCTTTCTGTAAACAGAGAGGAAAGTGAACGGGAAGTCCCAAGATTAGAAGATTAATTTATCGTGCTAAGACAAATCTAGATTAGTGCTTTATTTCTCCATCCTCATATTTCTGGTCTGATTCTCGCTCGCTTCCCTTCCTGTGTAACCTTATTTTTTACTTAGCCCCTGTTTAATTTAGATAAAAATTAGATTTTTAGTATATTTTGATAAAAATTGTTAAAATATACGGTTGAAAAGTTGATAAAAGTTGTGGGTCCCATAAAATGTGTGGTTCAAAATGAGTTTTAAGAGATGGGGGCCAAACAAGGGTTTAATTTTAGTTGACGCTTTTATATTCCTTTTCATTTTCAGTGTTTTGATTATGACAACTATGTGGATATAAATTCAAGAAGACCATCATGGCGCTGTCCACATTGTAATCAGTGCGTCTGCTTCACTGATATCCGCCTTGATCAAAATATGGCGAAGGCAAGTAGCTTATTTTCATTCACCCCTATATTCTTGAATTCCTTCAGTTTTGAGTGATGTAGTTGGAATTTTGTCAGGTATTGAAAGAGGTTGGACCAAATGCTAAAGAGGTAATCATCTCCTCAGACGGATCGTGGAATGCCGTCATGGAAACAGATGATGCTACAAAGAAACCAGAGGATAAGACCTCCAATGTTGGACAGGATGCGCCTTCAGAAAATGAATCTGCTGGTTTAGCAGATGCACCTATGGAGATTCTTGATCTTACAGAAATAGATGATGTGACAGATGCAGTTGCCATTAGCGAAAGTGAAGACAGAAAAATTTCCCCTACTGCCCATCAAAGTCTTTCTATGACTCAGACTCCAAGTGTCAATCCTCAAATAGCCAACACAAATGATGTTAATCGAAACTTTTCTCAGATTGACGATGACTTCTGGTCTGAAATTTTTATGTCCACCTATGGAACGGGGACATTAAATGTTAGATCAAATCCACCAATTGCTGGTGTTTCTAATGAGGAACTTGAGTCTTTTCATGGAAATGTTCCTCTCACAACTTTTATGCCGGAAAGTGAAACTGCCTTGCCAAATGTTTTGCAACTGCAGCAGTATCAATTTGGAAATCCAAATATGAGTAATGAGTTTGGTGGGCTCCCTTCAATATCTAGCCATGCAACAAGAACACCAATCGCAATTCACACCCTTCCTGCACGGACCCCTACTTCTGTCCTTGAACAGAGATCAAGGAATAGTATCATGCAGAATAGCCCTTCAGCAGCTTCTCAAGCCTCACCTTCTGCACGATTGTTCGCGGATGGTTTCTCTACAGTCCATTCAACTTCATCTCAGGTGTCTCAGATGCCTACATCTTCTTTGCAACAGTACTTGGGTATACAGGTAAACTTCTACGCATAATTACTTTTTAGACAGTTTATACACAGTTACAGATACACACAGTATGATTAAATAATGTAAGTTGCTTAACTATTCTCTTTGGTGAATTGTGATCAGCAAAACCGTTCGGTTCCTTCTGTTCGTCCATCTCAGCGTAGTATTGGTCTTCAAACTCCCAATCAGGTGCCAAATGCTTATAGAGTTTCATATGAACGCCAAAGTTCAAGTCAATTGCAAATGGCAAACCTTGCGGCTTCTCATGCAATCAATCAGTCTTTCGGACAAGTCCAATCATCAATACAACCGTCTGCCAATTTCTTGGGCCCTCAAATGCATGGCTGTTCACGAAGTAGAGTTGATCGGTCAACGGGCATTGTTGGTAGTCAGCAATCTCGTTTAATGGTCCCTAATCAGAGAAACGGGCAGATGGCAAGGCCCGTTGAGACATCAAGAGCACACCCATATTCACTGAATGCTGATGGTCGTAGGACGCCTTTTGTTGCTCACCAGATAGAGAATACAGGAGGTACATCACTACCGGTCACAAGAACTGATGCTTACAATCAAGCTGACCAAAACTGGAGGCCCAAAGCCCGGATGCGTGGAGCCCTATCTGGGCAAGCTTATTCAGATGCTTTAAACCAGTTGATTCTTGAGCCAACCCCGCAACCTCAAGCTGCTCGACCAATCTCAAATGCAGGCCCACTTCCAGGTAATGTCCCAGCACCATTGCAACCTCTCGTGGCTCAGGGTCCTCAACTGCGAAATTATCCATCCATAGGACAAGCTAGTAGGCCTAGGGTTTCTGGTGTTTCACCTGAGGGATCTTCTGGAAACTGATGTGTAGAATTGGATGTACCTAGTGAGTCTCGGATGGCCTGCGGCCATTTGTACAAAGTATTTCTGAATGCTTATGGCATGAAGACTCGACTTGGGTTACACTCGGTTTTGTGTTGTTTTCTTGACTCGTTAGTGATGAATGCGTTCTTCAGTATGTAGGAACTTACATTTTTTGTCTAAGACTGTATGTTGAGTTTTGTTTATGCATGAATTCTCCATCCCCATACATGATTATTTTCCAGCTTGTTTGTTCTTAGGTTAAGGAAAATTAAATATGTTGTTTTATTATATTCAGGAGCCTTGGTAAATTGGCTGTGATACCATGTCAAATATACTCAATAAAAGACTCGATGCTTTTCTTTGTGAGAGGT
>CADEPE010014964.1:0-13640 GCA_902829205.1 Fraxinus paxiana | reverse complement strand
ACAAGGAGTGCAAGGGTTTTCGCCCCCCTAAAGGGGGGAAAAACCTAGGTAAAGGAAACAAAATGTTTCTTTTACCAAGGGGAGAAAAAAAAAAGATTTTTTTTTTCTATCGCATTTTTTTTATAAATAAAAAAAAAGAAAAACCTAGCCTCCTTTTGTGTTGTTTGGAACACAAGAGTTACGGCTTTGCTTGTGCTAGGAGCTCTTGTTGTGTAACATGGGTTTTTTTGTGTTTAATATACGAATCTTGGATTAAACACAACACAAAAAATCTGCAAGCAACCCTTAGCCAATAAAGTTTATAAGGAAAAGTTAGTAAAAACATTAGCGATACTAGTGTTAACGCGTCAATGAATTTCTCATTTAAAGACCGTCGGTTATTAAAGTGACCGCTACAGACTGGTCCACTAGTGGGTGTCTGAAATGATGCTTAATGTACAGTCGGTTTCTTCATATTAAATAGCATAAGTCTATTTTTTAGCACAAGCCCGCAGTAGTTTATACTAGCGGTACCTGGGTTTAATACGAGAGCATTAGCTTAACTAATGATAAGTTAAACTTGAAGAAATGGATTCTTTGGTCAAAAGTGGCCTGTAGATATAGCAATATATCTATGAAAATGGACTATATGCTGGAACTCCGAATATTCATTCATGAATACTTTATGTATAAGTGGTATTGTATCTAACAGATCATATCCCCATAAAGTGAAAATTTTGTGTATGCTGGACAATCAGCCGGTAACAAAAAGATGCCATTTCTTAATAGGAACCTCAGAGACTATACGTCCATTATCCTTAACATCTTATAGCCAAAATGATAGATCTTGAAATGAATGACTAGCTGGCCTTATTGATGGAGATGGATCTCTTTTAATAAGTAAAGCAGGTTATGCTAGCTGTGAAATCACAATGAGTATAAAAGATGAGCATGCATTAGCTATCATAAAACAAAAATTAGGTGGATCTATAAAATTAAGATCAGGAGTACAAGCTTTAAGATACAGATTACATAATAAAAAAGGAATGATAGATTTGTTGGGTAGAATTAATGGTAATATAAGACATACATCCAGAACCAAACAATTAGAATCTCTTTGTTTAAACCGCCCCCTTGGGATTAGAAACATAAAATATCCTTCGGATATTACTATAGATAATGGCTGATTTGCAGGATTTTTTGATGCGGATGGTACTATTACTTATTCCATGAAAGATAACTATCCCCAGCTAACTATCTCTGTTACTAATAAGTTATTAGTGGATATAGTTAGCTTCAAAAAAATATTCGGCGGTAATGTTTACTTTGATAAATCACAAAACGGTTATTATAAATGGAGTATACAAAGCAAAACGGACATAGATTTTTTTAAAGCTTATCTTTTAAAATATCCGTCTTTTTCTAATAAAAAACAAAGATTATTTTTAACGGATCAATATTATGAACTAAAATCAATAAAAGCTTATTCCGCGTTACCTGGAACTCCTTTATATAAAGCATGAAAAGGCTTTGATTCTAAATGATATGGTAGAGGATAAAGATATAGTCCAAAATAAAGGAAAGAAAATTCTTTTTTTTTCTATATTTAGCACCCAGAAGTAAACTATATAAGCTTCTTAACATTGCAGTGTGCTGGAACCTCTTTTTTAGGTTTTCATTACTCCATCTTTAATGACATAGTAATAAAATGAAAACAACAAAGTATATCAGCAGGTAACATTTTTGTAAGTAGTAAAAATGGAACTTCAGAGACTCTATGCAATGAAACTGTAGCAAACATAGAGAATGTAAAACCTATTTCTGTTCATGTACCTAAACATATAAGACCTCTTAATGATACACAATTAGGACATTATTTAGCTGGTCTAATAGAGGGAGATGGTCATTTTAGTAGTAAGCAACAATTAGTAATTGTATTTCATTCCCTTGATGTTTCCCTAGCCTATTATGTAAAGGAACAACTAGGTTTCGGAAATGTTAGTAAAGTGAAAGATAAAAATGCTTTTGTTTTCATTATAGCAGCTAGAAAAGGTTTGGAAAAAGTAATACATTTAATAAATGGTAAAATAAGAACAGTAAATAAATTTAACCAAATAACTAAAAATATTTTAAATAATGATAAATTTACCGAACTTAAAAAGACGATTAAGTTGGAATTAAATGTAGATAATGACTTTAAAAACCACTGACTAGCAGGTTTTTCAGATGCGGATGCTAGTTTTCAAATAAAAATTATTCATCGTAATAGCAAAACTGAAGTAAGATTAAATTTTCAAATTGATCAAAAAAAAGATAGTATATTATTATATATTCAAAAGTTTTTAGGTGGTAATATAGGGTATAGAAAAAGTCAAGATACCTACTATTACGGCTCAACCAGTTTTGGGTCAGCTAGAAATGTTGTAAATTATTTTGATCACTTTCATTTATTATCTACTAAACATGTTAATTATTTAAAATGAAGAAAAGCTTATTTAATAATACAAAAAAAAGATCATCTAAATAAAATGGGGATGGATAAGATTATAAAAATAAAAAAATCTATGAACAGATCAAATGATATTACAGATTAAAGGTTGCTACAGTTTAAGATCGGGTCCTAACAAGAATGTAAAGTTTTTGAGTATACATTAGAATATATTTTGAACAAGAAATATTCGATGTATCAAAGTATTTGTTATATACTTATAATCCCAGGTTTTGGTATAGTTAGTACTACAATATCAGCTGCTTCAAATAAAAGTATTTTTGGGTATCTTGGTATGGTCAAAATAGGCCTACGTAAAAGAATATTTACGTAAATCTCTTTTATATGCTGGAAATCTCTAATACTTTAAAGATTGCTTTTCTCACCCGAAGGATTTTTTTTCCTACCCCCCCCCCCTAAAGAACTTTAAAGATATTACAATGTGAAATCAGCAGGTAGCCAAAAATAATATGGTAACTTATATTAATGCTAATAATGGGTAGCATTAGAAAAAAAATCATTTTTCTCTGCTTAGTTTATAATCGACTATAAAATAATACAAGTGAGAATGCTTCCTATATATAGTATATAATTTAGGATTTGTCTGTTTATTTGGTACCTCAGAGACTACACAAAGAGATTCATCCTTACAGGGTGAATAAGATATAGTCCGTTTATTAGGCAATCTAATAAGTTTGCTATAATAGCAAAATTATAAAAAAAAAAGTATTCCAAAAATCTTACTCTACAAACCACTCTAAGTATATACTTGATCCTAATTGGGTTACAGGGTTCGTAGATGCTGAAGGTTGTTTTTCAATCATAATAGTAATACCAAACTCTTCAAAATCAAGAGTAAAGATTTCATTTGAAATAAATTTACATGAAAAAGATAAAGAGATTTTATATAAAATTCAGTCTTTTTTCGGCGTGGGTACTATTTACCATAGACCAGATAAAAAAATCTCAGTGTATAGAGTAACTAATGTGAATACTATAAATGATGTAATAATCCCTCATTTTACAAAGTACCCTCTTATTAGTAAAAAACAAATAGATTTTTTATTATGGTCAGAAGTAGTAAAACTTATTTTGAATAAAGAACATTTATCTGAACATGGATTTACTAATATTCTTTCTTATTATGCTTCCATAAATAGAGGTGTATCCCAAAAAGTGAGTGAACATTATCCTAATATAATCCCTGTAGATAAACCAATTATAAAATTACCTATTCATTTGAACCCTTTATGAGTGTCAGGTTTTGTAGCCGGTGACGGTGGTTTTTCTATATATGTTACATCTGCAAAGGATTATCTATTATTAAAAAAAGTGTATTGTAGATTTCATATATCTCAACACATTAAAGATATAGAACTTATTAAATTATTTATTCAATATTTTGGCTGTGGGGTAGTGGCTACAAGATCCAGTTTAGCTACACCTAGATGTGATTTTATAGTACAAGATACTAATTCAATATTAAAGAGTGTATTACCACATTTTGATAGATACCCCCTTTTTAACCTAAAACAAGAAGATTATATTTGTTTTAAAGAATGTATGACTATTCTAAAATGGAAAAAACATTTAACTCCTGAAGGTTTAAATGAAATTCAGAGATTAAATTCAGAGATGAATTCTAATAGATTGAAATAAATCTAGCGAAAGCAAAGGCGTCAAGAGAAGACGAAAACCAGTTTTCGTCTTCTCTCCGCCTAGCGGTGCAAAGGTTTAACTTTGCCTACACAATAGGCAAAGAGAACCTTTTTTTTTTTTGCATATTATTGCTATGCCATGATGTCCATTGGTGTACTAGGTTTCGTCGTTTGAAGTCATGTTTTGGCTTCACCACATAGTGATATGTGGATTCATATTTATTTCGCTATAAGCTGGAACGGTATAGTGCTAATTAGTACATTGAACTGTAAAAATCTAATTAGTTGCACCAGATCTGCCGGCAATCTGTCCCTATACTCAGTAAGGAGTAATATACAGAGTGCTTCAGAGACTATACGCGAAACATCTTTCCATTTTTCACGTTTTAATCTGTATTATAATACGCTATTCGGTAATGCTCCGCAACAT
This sequence comes from Fraxinus paxiana, assembly GCA_902829205.1. NCBI lineage: Eukaryota > Viridiplantae > Streptophyta > Magnoliopsida > Lamiales > Oleaceae > Fraxinus > Fraxinus paxiana. The sequence goes on along the minus strand of CADEPE010014964.1, from coordinate 9,085 downwards.
CTCTCCAATAACTGATTAACTTGATTTATTGGTTTTGTAGAAGGAGATGGGGCTATTCAAACGTACGCGAACGGTACAAGAGTACGTTTTGTTCTTACTCAGAAGGAAAGTGCTATCCTTTTCTATATACAGAAAAAATTAGGAATAGGTCAAGTTAAGCATTTTCCACAAGGGAAAAGTGGTAACAATAATGACTTTTACAGGTTCATTGTAGATAACCCCTCCCATATTCTTCTATTAGCCTATTTATTTAATGGTAATCTGGCTCTTACTAACAGAATACAGCAATTATCTTTGTGAGTTCAAGCTTTAAACCATCGTTTTGGGGCAGATACAATTATATTGATGAATAAAGCTGTTTCAGTTACATTACAAGATGCTTGATTATCTGGTTTCACCGACGCTGAAGGATGTTTTAATGTATCTATAACATCTAATGCAAGATATACATTAGGTAGTGTTATAAAGATGCGTTATATACTTGATCAAAAGGATAGTGTTATTCTTATCGCAATCCAAAAGCTTTTTGGGTTTGGTAAACTAACCCTTAGATCCCAAACGGACGGTGTTTATCGTTACACAGTTACAGGGTTCAAATCAATGAACGATGTAATATCTTACTTTAAAGCATTCCCATTACTAACTAAAAAGAGGGAATCTTTCGATAAGTGATTTAGTATACATAACATGGTTTCTAATAAATTACATCTCACTGAACAAGGATTAGCCCAAGTCAGAGTATTACAGAAACAGATTAATCTTGAAAACGGTATGACGAAAAAAACAGGATCTGCGCATCCTTAGTATTATTGTTGAAAGATGAAGATATAGTCCGATTCTTCTTGTGAAAGGAGCGCATAGTTATATAGCTAAGCGGGCAGATATGAGGAATATCTGTTAACACTTTTATGGGTTTTTTTACTGTAGGAAAACCCTCTTTTCTATCTATGCAAACAATGATGGGTATCGCCGCTAAAAAGGCATCTGATAGAAATAATATCTCGGATTTATCTTTGGTTAAATTTAATAAACTTTATTCTAAAAAATAGAATACTACACTGGATCCTAATTGATTATGATGATTTATAGGTTTCGCCGAAGGAGATGGGTATTTGGGTATTAATGAGAATATACCTGTCTTTGTTTTAACGCAAAAGGAATCTAAAATATTATATGAAATAAAAGATATCTTACATTTTGGTTATGTAAAAGAATTTGAAGGTTTCTCTAGATTTATTGTGAGAGATCAAGTATTCTTTTATTATTTCATATATTCAATGGTAATCTTCATCTTAAAAATAAAATGGACCAATTAGTAGAATGATCTGTGCTATGAAATAGCAAAAAGAACAATAAAGAGAATTTACTACTAGTAGTTACTGAACTTGTTAAATTTTCGTTTAATAATAGTTGATTTGCAGGTTTTACAGATGCTGAGGGTTGTTTTAATGTTTATATATCCAAAAGTAATAAAGTTATTAGTTTAAGATTTATTGTAGACCAGAAATATGGATTCCCTTTATTTAATCAATTAAAAGATATCTTAGCCTCGGGTTCTATTTATACACGAAAAAACAATAATTATAGATTTACTATAACTAATATAAATAAATTACCTTTGATTATTGAATATTTTCATTTGTATGCTCTAAGATCAAAAAAACAAAAAGCATTTGAAAAATGAAAAGTAATCTATCATTGTGTTTTAAATAAAGAACACCTAACTGCTAAAGGTATGGAAAATTTAAAAGAATTAAGTTTATTGATTAATAAAGATAATGATTAGATATATAAAAAATTTGCATTGATGTTATGATCTGGTGCAGTGGGTTTAAAATCCCACTTAGTTATTATTATTCATGGCAACTTGCCTGAGAAACATGATACATTACATATAAGTAAGTTTTAAATAATAACTGGACATGGTGAAAACGGTTAACAATACCCTTATTGGAAGACCGCCGGTGACTTGGATCATCGCTACAGACTGGTTCACCTACGTAGAGCTGAAACGCTCGCGAATGTACAGTCGGAACTTAGTAATCCTCTAATCATATAGGATGGATGTAAAGGGTGGATGTAATTTAAATAAATGAGTATTAAATTATATTTAAATGTTAAGTACATTCAAATTACATCTAGATGTATAATACTAAAAATTATATCTATCTAAGCTTGCACATGTATACAGTTGGTTTAGATGTCGATACGAGAGCTTACTTCACAGCCGCAACGTGCGCTATTTCATTTAATAAAACCTCGGGTGTAAATACTCCACTCTTGTTTTTTCATGGTAATTTATATAACAAGTATTCTACCAATGTGGTTAAAAAAGGTAATTTAATGGATCCTTGCAAAAATACTGAGACGACGGCACTTACTTTGTGAAATAAACCTTTGGGTTTATCTTCACTTAATCTGAAAAAGAAAATTACTAAACTAGAGAGGAATACCATACAACTAACATCTAGAGCTAGAAGTATAATTGTAGGTATGTTACTTTCGGATGCTTGAATTCAACAATATGGGCACTGAAATCCACGGCTAGGTATGAAACAATCAGATAGAAATTTTCCATACCTCTGACTGGTGTATAATGAGCTAGCTTATTTATGTTCCGGTCCTTTGTATGAAAGTAAACAAATATTGAGAGGTAAAACCTTCTATAGTTGATCTTTTCAAACTAGACAATTACCTTGTATGATGGAAATTTATAATCTTTTATATATTAAAGATAAGCTAAATATAAAAACCATTAAATCCGATTTGTTTTTTTACCTGGATTATATAGCTCTAGCCCATTGAATCCAGGGAGATGGATCCAGTCGTAATAAAGGTATTTGTTTATGTACTCATGATTTCACGTTAAAAGAAGTCGTTTTACTCTTAAATATTTTAATCATTAAATTTGATCTTCAACCTACCATATATTCAGTTGTAAATCGTATGGATCCTGAAATATATAAAGCTCCTATCTCAGAGCAGGCAAATGTAAGTTACCAGATCCAAATAAATAGCAAGGATTTAAATAAATTGAAACCTATGTTGTTACCACATTTTTCATCACATTACTTGTATAAGATTAACCATGCGAGTGTAAAGCATTAGACTTAGGTAGTATAGGCTAACTATACACTGAAAACAGCATGTCTAAAAAGGGAGATTAAATATGTATTCGCTCCCGAGCTAGCTTCCTATGGTTAGGATAACGAACAAAAAAATTATATCTAATGTTACATGTATTATGGAAGTTGCGGACTATAATAAAAAAAACCATTATTAGATTAATTTGGACCTAAGGGAATATTGTATGGGTTTTATTAAAGAACTTAGGATCGCCTGAGGTTCGTAAGACCGGAGGTGACGGAATTTTAGTAGTAGTTATCCCACTGTAATGGTGTGGTTATGCGAAGTAAAATAGGAGAAAAAAGCAATGCTACCGTCGGGCATCTTTTTTCTCTGGAGAGCCGTATGATGGGAAACTATCACGTACGGTTCGGGAAAGGTTTTTGGCCTAATGACAATGTTTATTCATGCTTTAAACATTCATTGTTGGGGGCAATCTACTATTTCACATTGATTATAGCCGTATTTTTTTCTAGGTGCGGCTTTATCATTATTAGGTTATACTGCATATTGCAAAGCTAGAGCAGTAGGGTATCACCCTAACCTATTGGCTATTTTTTGGTTACTCCTACTATTTTTCTTGTCAAACGGGGAGAAAAAAAAAATCTATTTTTAACGCGGAGCGACTTTTTTTTGTAACAGCTTCGTAGACAATCATAAAAAAAAAAAAAAGCCAATAAAAAAAAAATTTATAAAGAATTTTCCTATTAGTGAAAGCAAAACTCACTGTATGCTGGAAAATCTCTATATTTATTAGTCGTTAAAGGCTATGTGATAATTTAATAAATCCTTAAAAGGTTAAGATGAGACAATCAGCAGGAAACCCTTCAACAAATTTGTTTGGTGGAGGGGTATCCTTAGAGACTATATGTGAGTGGGCTTTAATAAAGCTTAAGATATAGTCCATTTATGAGGTTAACGACCTAGTACTTTTAGTAGAGATTATAGTTCATCAGATAAATCGAAAGTTATAGAAAAGTGTCCAAATGATAAAGTGAATCCGGATTGAATCACCGGGTTTTGTGACCGTTCCGCGTGTTTTGGGTTACAGTTCACACTTCGTAATCCTGCCACAGGTAGATGGGAAATAAAGCCTGAATTTCGTATCTTAGCTAATGTTCGTTATAAAAATGTACTTGAGTATATTAAAGAGTATTTTGAAGTCGGAACTGTTTTCTATTCAGGTAAAAATGTAGGATATCGAGTAGGTTCTGTAAAAGATCTTATCTCAGTAATCATTCCACATTTTAATAAATACCCTCTCTTAACTAGTAAAGTTTGTACATTTAATTTATGATCTAAAGCTATTAATATGATGTATCATGGTGATCATAAAACTAAACAGGGTTTCACGCAGATTTTATCTATCTATGCGGGAATTAACCGAGGTATTTCAACAGCAGTTTCAACTCATTTTCCTGAGTTGAAGGCTGCCTTATTACCTTCTTATTCATTAAATATTTCACCTTATGAGCTATCAGGATGATGAATTTCAGGTTATTTTACAATCTATTGTAATTTTAATGTTCAATTGGACCCGCATGGTTTAAAAAATTCTTATTATGATCGAGTTGTTCCAAGTTTTAACTTTTCACGAAGCACAGTCGAACTTCCTATTATTTCTCTACTGGCCTCCTATTTTGAGGCGACGGCTAATCAACGTTCCGACGGCTCTCGTGCCGATGTTAATATTTACGGAATGAAATCTTGTAGCGAAGTTGTTTATCATTTTGAGTGCTTCCCTTTACTCTCTTGTAAAAAAGATGAGTTTAATGTATGGGCTAATATTGTAAAAGATAAGCAAAAGTTACAAGAAAAAAATTCCAAAATTTCTTTAAGTCGCTATATTCAACATTTTATTGATTTAGATCTTAAATTAGATCGTATTAGGAAACGTAATAATTCATAATTTGGACCGACAGGAATTAAAATCTTTTCATGGTTGTCATGGCCCTTTAGTAAGGCTTATATGACCAGTAACAACAGAGGTATGTTTTTAACTACCTTTCCCTACATGATGGGTAATCTTAAAAAGAGTAATTTAAATACATTATCTTGCTTTACTTCTATTTCTTTTTTTTATTCTACGTATAGAATAAAAAAAAACCTCCTTTTGAAAAAAAAGTTTTTGTGTACAATACAACACGACGGGTTTACCAATTTGTTTGGATTATACGAATCAAAAAAAAGAAGCGCTCTAATCGGCCGAATAGGAGATAATAATAGATGCAAGGGGTGTAGGTTTACATTGGCAAGGGGTTATAGTACACTGGTCTCTAATGCAAGTATAGAATTCATTACTGATTTTGTAAATAAAAATGAGAACATCTGTTTTGCAATTCTAGTTGTACATAGTAACAAGCATAAGATAGGTGAAAGTGTAAATTTAAGTTTTTCTGTGGACTTACCTTTATATAATCGTAAAGCAATGGTAATATTTTCCGAGTTTTTTCAAAGTGGAGTAATAACAAAAAGAAAGGATTACTATCGTTTTACAGTAAAAGATTGGCTTAGTATTAAAACGAAAGTTATTCCTGTTTTTAGTAAGGTTGAGTTACAGGATAAAAAGCAGCTTCAACCTTTTAATATTTGAATAAAAGCAGCGGATTTAATAAGTCGAAAACCTCATATCACTTTATTAAATCCCATTAAAAACTTCCAATTATTAATGCACAATCCCATAAAAGTCTTTAATGGGGGGGGAATAATTACAGAAGAAACTCGTATAGTTCTGTATGGGTCCTATTTATCTTCTACAGTAGGATATCCTAGATTTACCTACAAAGAACGAGCTTTAGTCCACATACCTATTAATAAAAGATCTGTATTTGTAGGTATTCTTCTTTCCGATGCTAGTATTCAAAGATTAAATAAGGGAGGAGGTGCTAGATTGCAATTTAAACAATCATACATACACTTGGAATATTTTTATTTTGTTTTTTTTCAATTAAGCCATTATTGTTCTTCTAGTCCATTAGTAAATAAAACTACTATAGGTAAAAAGCTGCATTATAGTTTAAGTTTTACTACTAGAAGTTTGAATTGTATCACGGAGTTATACGAATTATTCTACCTTGAAGGAAAAAAAACCCTACCTAAGAATCTTTACGATTTACTAACATGAGAAGCTTTAGCCCACTGAATCTCAGGAGATGGATCTTATAGTACGGGTATAACCTTGGAAACCCAGTGTTTTACAATAGAAGAATTAGTCTTGATTATGAATGTATTTATTATTAAATTCCGTTTAGAGTGTTCTATACACAAACAAGATAAATATTCTGTTATTTATATTAAAAGTAAATCTCTTAAAAAGAATTTACATAATATGCTGCCCTATATACATCCTTCCATGCTCTATAAATTTAAGGGGGGTAAGTATAAAATAAAATCTAAATTTACTACTTTATAGATAGATTGTGATCGGCAAACTCGAGAGACATCTTTATTAGGAATAAATAAAAAAAAAAACGAACTAAAGATTATCGTCGAACTAAGTGGTTACACGAAAGTGTAATTAAATATACGAGAGTATATTTAGTAATAGTGTTAAATATTCTTTACACTTTTATCTAAAAGCGTAGAGGCCAGACGCCGTACTTTTTCTAAGTAATATAAACTTTGCTAACCCCCCCCCCTCTCTTGCCAAAAATTGGCAAGAGAAGGGATCTCTTTGCTTCTGACTTGCTAGGAAAGTTATATTATATGAAATCGAAAGGAATGGTCCGGGTTACTAGTGATAGTCAATGCCTTCAACAAGCATTTAAGTAAAAGCATATAGATATCTATCCCTACTTTTATGAAACATAAAGCCAACTAGATGTCTGAAAGGACCGAAGGCCTTACCCTGAGCAACTTGTTACGGAGGATCGGTACATTTAACAGTGTTTATGCTATTTGCATTAGGGTTTGTATTCCTATTTACTATAGGAGGGTCTAGAACAATAAAACTTAGCTCTCCCTTTAAAGACTACTATATGCTGGGGTATTCTAACAATGATATCACTAATTATTTGGATCTTTATAAAAAAAACAGTGTATTATTTGGAACAATCAGCAGGTAACAAAGGGGTATTTAATACCTTAGCAGATACCTCAGAGACTAAACGTAGTCCTCTTACATCTTGTAAGAGAAGATATAGTCCGAGAAATAAAAATTCAATAAACAATGTATATCTTATTACAATATATAACCAAAACACTGTCCCTCACTATTCTAGTTTTAAACTTTTTATATGCTACCCTTTTTTCTTGTGAGTGATTTGTACATGGCGGAAGATTCTAAATATTGAGTGTATGCCTTTAGACTTATTTAAGTGAAACTGGCTTGCTGAGAAAAATATAGATTTATCCTTTATTCCTATACTTACTTATTGGAACGCCGATACTGAAAAATGCTCTATTTTAAAGGATAATAAAGGGAAATCAGGTGTATATATGTGAACTAACTTAGAGAACGCTAACCGTTATGTAGGAAGTTCTGTTAATTTGTCTAGAAGACTTGCGCAATATTATAATCTTAATTTATTAACCAAATTCAGGAAAAACAGTCTTATAAAGCTCTCTTAAAATATGGTTATTCCAACTTTAAATTAGAAATCTTGGAATATTGCGACCGAGGGGATGAAATAAAGAGAGAACAATATTACATGGATACATTAAAACCGGAGTACAATATTTTAAAGTATGCGGGTTCATCTTTAGGTTATAAACAGTCAGCTGAGACTATTGAAATTTGGCGTCTTAAAGCTACAGGTCGTAAACATACTATTGAAACTTTAGCCAAAATGATGGGTCGTTCACATTCAGCAGCAACGAAAAATGAAAGACATTTTACGTGCTGAAGAAGTACGAAAAAAAATGGCGGATGCCTTTTTAAAACGTACAGGTGTTAAAGTCTCAGATGAAACCCGGGGGAAAATGCAATTCGCTCAGAGAAATAGAGACTGAGTAACAGTAGCAGGTGTAAAAGTTGAGGTGAAAGACCTTATTACTAATTTAGTAACCGTGTATGATTCTATAAGTAAGGCAGCTGAGGCTCTTCAGATACCGAAAGGTACTATAGCGAGAAGAGTTAAGCTTAATATAGAAAAACCATATATAAAAAGATATAAAAGCCGGTTAAGGTAAATCTACCCTCAGCAACAGGGTGCTGGAATTGCTTATGTATATTTTTTATAAAAAAAAAATATATGCTACAGTATTATTAAATGAACACCAGGCAACCTGGGTTGCAGGGGGGGTCAGCTAACCCTATTATAATGTATTAAAACAAGGTTATTCTTCTTTAGGTTATAAACATACAGAAGAAACCAAAAAATGGTTATCAGAATTGGCTATAAATAGAGTACATACTGAAAAAACGAAAGGTTTAATAGCGAGAGCTTTAACTGGTGAAAACAATCCTTTTTAAAAGTCATTCTATAGAAAGTAAGGTAAGAATGATAGAAGCTAATTCAAAGTACCCCGTTTATATTTACGATTCATTTAAAAGATTGTTATTTCTCCTTCCGTTTTATCTTTAGCTAAACTTGTTTCATCAAACCATTCTACTCTAGTAGGAGTTATTAAAGATAAAGTGATATTTAGAGGTGAATGATATTTAAGTAATATACCTTACAATATACCTGATACTCCTTTAATAGATTGACAATCCAAAGAATGTGAACAATTGTTAGTCGATATGAATAATCAAAGGGATATTCAAAAAGCCGTTTTTGTATATGATGCAAATAAAAAGTTTATAACTAAATATGAAGGTGTAACAAAAGCTCAAAAAGAGTTAAATATAAATCATAGTACTATAAAGAAATATGCTAAGGTTGCCGGTTTGTATAACGGTTATATATTTAGCTATGAAAGATTACATGAATAATGAATTATTATTCGTAAGCGGCTTCTATACTTTTGGGGTGACTAGTTATATAGTTAGTGGTTTATTATTTTTAGGATCATTTAT
>CADEPE010014942.1:0-14951 GCA_902829205.1 Fraxinus paxiana | reverse complement strand
CATGACCCAAGGTGTTTTGGAAGGAGTGGGTATGTAACAATTTTTCGAATCATTTATGTACATCGTGATTTGAATTCTCAAATTTAAATTTTTTTTAGTAATGTTCTCTTGCATCTATCTTCCATGTGGTAGAGGAAGAGCTTGGTGTAATTCCTGGCATGGATTCTATATTTTCAGTTTTGGAACTTGAGAGCGACTAGTAGGATTCTTGATTAATGTCGTTCAAGTGAATGGCGAGAGAGATAAGTTTGATGTAATGCAGAACTTTAAAGTTAGAGGGCACAATCAAACTTGCAAAGGAGTTGAGAAAAATTTTACAATAAAAAATTTACGTCCAAAAAAATCATACCCCATGTAATTTTGCATCCGAAAATTTACATGGGATATAACTTTTTCAGATGTAAAATTTCGAATTTTTTTTTATGTCATATTCCATATAAAATTTCATAATAAAATGATAAAAATTATATTCAAAAATTGTATCGCAAAAATAATAAATGTTAATGAAATAATTGATTTTTTTTTTAAATGCGAGTTAGACGTCTTTTTTTAAAACTCACGTTTAACATATTTTTAACTATTTTCGATATCTGTTTAGACTATTCGATATGCCCATAATATAGTTCTCGAAAAGCTTCGAAATGACATAAGAAATTTGTAGATTCGATTAGCGTACGATCGTCGGAGAAATTTTGAAATTAGCGTATTATCAAATTCAAATTTATTGTTATTTTGCCCCTATTTGGTGGAGATTAAAATCAATTTTTTGGTGAATTTTGAGAAAAATTAAACAGTTATGGATTCCATGAAATATGTTATTAAAATTAATTGTTTATTTTGATTTATATCAAAATTTAGATTTAAATTGACATCAGACATGATTTTATTAAAAACAAAAAAATCCTCAAAAGTTTGGGGGGGGGGGGACGTGCCTCCCCAGGATCCCCGGGGTCCGCCAGTAACAGTATAAGCACTGAAGAAACAATTTGTATGATAGGTGCAACCAGTCACTAGCGGAGCTAGGGGGGTCCGGGGGGGGACCCGCCCGGACCCCCCCAATCTTAACGGGAGAATGAGTTCAGAAATACGGGATTATCTAGAACAAGCATTAGAGGTAAACAATGTTCTTATTTTAATTTTCTGGGCATTAGTGTATTTCTTACTACTAAAGTTTCCGTATCATTTGTGCTACAGAGAGGATCTGTGTTTGCAGAACCTTTGAGATTTGGCTGCTATATATTTGCTGCGACCAACCCATTATCTCTAAATTCTGCAATGCGCTACTGGGGATGTGATTCTAGCTGGTAAACAAATTTCAGGTGCATCTGGCATTGCTTCGCCAAATGGTCCTGAGGCACTAGCTGAGTTTGGAAAAAAAACTTCTTGATCAAAGGATTTTGGTACAAGCCTGGGTTACAGCTCGCTTAGTTATTCTGATATCTGTATAAGTATGCATTTATCCTTCAATGAACTGTTGATTCTACCAGTTCCAATATACATTGTTTCTACCCTTTCACACAGTAATGATGAAATGTACATGTAGAAACTAGACATTATGAAGATGAAAAACGTTCATTCCTCCAGTTTATTCTCTCCTGTTTTTGCGTGAGCTCGGCTTCTTAGTTCTTCAAAAGCCTTCATGCTTTCTGCATCAAAGCCTCCCGCAAACTGAAACGAGTTTAATTGAATTCTAGTTATTATGATTATTTCCATTTAAGTTTAAGGTAGACTATATAAATTACTTTTCTCCTTTCGTGATAAGGCGCACCTGATGAACACGGAAAGCAAATCGAACACCTTGAAGAATCAAAAACTCTCTGTTAGGTTCCTTCTCTGGTTCGCTCATGGCATCAAGCTCTGATGCCACACGTTTCATGTATTTTCTTGCCAATTGTACTGACGAAAGCTTGATCTGCAGATAGAAGACCAAGTTGTGCATAGACAGTTATTTCCATGCAGTTAAAAGCAAGAAATATCACAAAAATGATGACCAAGTTGTGCATTGTCATTATATATTCCAAAACCTAACATCAAGTACCTTGCCCACTACTCCCGAATCTAGCAACCAATCGACGGGGATGCCAAATTCCTTATACCGTGAAACAGCCATATCACGTGTGCGCAACAGGGCATACACACTGTTCTCCACCCTGAAAATTGAGAAATTTTGAGCATTTCAGTATCATTTAGAGTCTCAATAACTAAATAAATTTGAAAGATCAAGTTGTGCAAATGTAGAGCAACAAAAGGACAACTCTAATAAGGGTACTTAAAAAAGGCCATTTAAAGTGATTCATGTGCTTTATAATCTCTCCAGACTTTGATTCACATACTCTTCTAACCGCAGACCCAGACTATTGGCGGCATAGGCTGCTGCCTAAGGCCTCGCATAGGTGAGGGTCCCCATAATATTAATGCTTTTAATATTTATATATATAAACTCATAAAGTGAATGTAAAAGACTAAAAGGTGCATACAAAGTAAGCTTAAGGTCCACAATCTGAAGGCCGGCCTGTTAACTGAGATAACTTTGCAAAAGAATACTCACTTCTCAAGCAACTTATACATCTTCTTCAATGCAGCTTCACATGGAAGGTTCAGATCATCAACGAACGAGGTCACCAGCTTCTCTAATTTCATCAGGTCCTGGTATTCAAATGCTGCCTCTCTTAATGCATCCGCTTTACCTTCTGGCCAATCGAAGTGTTTAAGGACAGCTCGTTCGTCAACCTAGCAGAGAATAAGCAAATAAGCAGTAAGCAAATTGCTAATAACCTAGTGAGCAGCAAAAAACACACATCTGGTTAAATTTTAGCCTCTTGTAAATTGTGACTGCCCTAATTGATGGATTACTAATTTGAACAATATTTTGAAACACATACTAAGAAGGAGAGTTCCTCGTCTAGCCAGTTCACGAACGACAGCAAATCTTCTATGTTGGTAAAGGAAGCTGCCCGGACTTCAGTAGCCAATGACTGAACAAAATCACCTTGAGTCTCCACATCAGCTTTAACCTGGTTCAAGATTTTGAATTTTTCTTTCAATGTCAACCGAGTAACTAGAAATACAAACAGCATACTAGATATAAAGGAGTTCGACTTACAGCTAAGAGGAATGATGATCTGTTCTCTATCTCCCCAATCATGTTGCTCCTTGCATCTGAGGTGCTTGATGTTGAAGAAATCAAAGATGGTGTATCCCTCTTTGCCTCGCGTTTCATCAATGTCTGGTAGAATTCAACTAGTTCAGGAGCTCGGTGAACTTTGTCACCACTTCCAGCCAATCTTGAGAGACTTCCTGGTGGAGGTGGTGGGCGTGGAGGTCCACCAGTAGGTGGTGGTGGTGGTGGTGGGGCGCCTGGTGGAGGAGGTGGTGGAGGTGGCATACTGGGTGCTCCGCTTGAAGTGTTTGTATTTTTATCAGCAGCAGCAACTCCTGATGGTTTAGGAGGTGCTCGAGGGACCCTAGGAGGTCGCTTCTCAATCTGTGCAAGTTTCATTTTGCTAACTGTTGTAGAATCAACTTTGTTATCATTTGGCTGGTCACCTGAGTCCCCAGATGCAACTGGTTTTTCTTTTATTAAAGCAAGTTTTGGAGGCAAAGTGACAGATTTATCTTTATCTGCCTTAGAAGGGTCACCAAACCTTGCTGCTCTTGCTTGCTGAGCTTTTTCCTTGAGGTGCTTCTCTCTTTCCAAAGCCAGCTTATGCCTATCTTTATATGCGGGATACTTCTCCTCTAGAACTCCTTCAACTGATTTGGACATTAAGTGGAAAGAGGCTGCAACAGAATTGAGTGAGTCAGGAGAAGAATCTTGAACTCGAATAGGCCGTTGTTTTGGAGTTTCAGGGGAATTAAGGTCATCCTGTTCTCCCATCCCAAAACTAGTGATAGCCACGCTATCACCTGCATTTCTTAGCATCAGGGATTCAAGAGGACCTCTTGGTCTATAACTCATGCTACTCCTGCTGGGAGATCCTCCCCCTAGAGATCTTGCTGGGGAAGAAAGTGCACTTGAATCATCTTTACTCCTTCCCCATTTCTTCAGCTTCTGGATCAAACTAGGCTTTTTACTGAGACTACTGAATCTGCTCGTGGAACTATCAACAGAAATATTATCAAAATCCTCACTTCCAGGAGAGGATGGATGGGAGAAGTTGCTTTCAATATCTGTGTCCCCTTGTCCACGTTCTGATCCTGCGTACTCTAACATCAGTTGTTTTGCCTTCTCTCGTGATCTGGGGCTCAAACTTTTATTTAGATCACGAGCCGATATTTTTCCAGAAGGTGTTTGGTAGTTCCGAAGCTCGAATCTTAAGCATGCATTGACCCAGCGTAGATAAACTAGCTCTTCAACTTCAGTGAATCTGTTCATCTGAAGTCCTTCCACCTGTTTAACAAGGTCCTCATTTGCATGTCGTAAATTATTGACCTCTTCTCTCACTTTGGCAACCATTTCACTCTGCAGTAACAAATTAAGGCATGTCAGGAATTGATCACATACTGATGGGAGTAAGAATTAAATTTCTATCTACTTCTATCCATGTGGGGAGGAGAAAAATGTCTGTACTCAGCGACCACGTGTACTTTGTAAATGGCGGGAGTTTCTTTTTCTCTTTTAATGGGAGTTCTGGGTATCAGTTATGTACTAATTGACAGCATCTTGTTAGTAATTACCACCTATTCAAAGGTAAAGCACTGCAACTCGAGATGAGATTCCTTTTTAAGATTTAAGTATATTTGTAAAGTATCAAAAAGTCAACAGGGTTGTACTGTTGTATAAATAACACTAATTTGCTCAACAAATAACCATAGAAATCAGAAAAGGAAGTAGCAAAAACACAACATAGATGTATACTTGGGTGCATTAGAAACTTGTACCTCTGTCATATTGGAAAGGGCATTTACTCTGGCTTCAGTAGTATCTAATTTTACTATTAACTCTCTCTTTTCATGCTGAAGCTCTTTGTTCTTCCTCTTAAGTTCCATAACCTCCACCTCTAACTCCTTCAGAGCTTTAAGCTTCTTCCCTACCTCAGCATCTTTCATGACAGCTTCCTCTTCCTTGGCTTGAAGTCCACTGACTTGTTGCTTAAGCAATAAGAGCTGGCCTTTCGTCTGGTTTGACTCAAGCTGAATTTGCCTTTGCATTTCCTTTATTTTTTTTCTCGCTACCTCGAGTTCTTTCCTAGATGCTGCTCCAAGAGCCACCTCCTCTTGAAGCTTTTTTCTCTCGGCTTGCAATGAATTTATCGTAATGTTCAGCATCTCAATCTCCACTGTCTTAATTTTAAGCTGCTTTTGTAATTCAGCAATATTTGATTCTTGCTCCATCAATCCATAATACTCGAGCAATTCTTCTTCAAGCTTCACCTCTCTCTCTTCTAACTCTTTTACTAGGTTTCGCAGTCGTTCCAGTTCACTTGCATTATTTGCCATCTCACTTTCATAAACTTTATTTTTCTGTTCTCTGGAATTGGCTTCGGTATCGTATTTGTCCGCAGGCAATGGAAAGCCAATTTCTCCTGATAATAGATTTTCAAATTCTGGGTAAAGCTCATCTTCAAGGTCATATGGAATACTTTGGGCAGGATTTATTATTCCATTAATTAATTTAACTTCTTCTTTCTCCTCTTCCTCGGCCTGCAATTCGTGAAACATCTTATGGAATGTTAAAAACTGAAGTCATTAATTAATATTGTAAAAGACATCAAATAAGGTCAAAAACATGAACGTAAAATCTACTAACACAAAATTAAAGATCAAAGGACAAGTGAAGGAATTATTCTAGGGTGTTTCTCAATACTTACAACCACTTCTTTGAGGCCTTCATCGGAATATGTAAACTGCTCTTTGTTTTCACCTCCATTCGTAGATGCTTCATCATTTTCTGAATTACAAATAAACTGAGCAATTATTCAAAAGTAAAACCCAGTTGAGAGAACAATGCAAACTTTATTCTTTTCTATTTACACGAGAAGCCATATTTATCCTGGATAAATTAGAATATTCATTAAACAACTTTATCGCTAAAATATTCAGGTTCAAGGTTACATCTCATGCACATAAAAGAAACCTTTTTCCCTTTTTCTTGATAAATTTAGTATAAACAAGAACCAATGAAAGATAAACACCACTCGAGGAATGAAGTACCTGAAGGTTTAATTAAAGAAGCCGATGACCTCGAGCTCCTGATATTAACCTGCTGAACTGCATAGGCTGCAACAGAAGCAGCAACCAAGAAGCCTAACCTGACTATCATGTAGGTATTTTTGATAGAAAACACTGAACTTTCCAATCATCTACTGAGACAAACAGTGTCTCAAACAGCCCTCCACGCATTGCTCTTTAACCAAAAGCTCATATTTCAGGCTATGAATCCAATTATATGCAACTGGACTGAGAAGCCAAAAAAATTTTAAGTCCTGCCAAGAAACTCTTGGTTTGTCCCTGAAGAAATATCAAGTCAGGAAGCTCCTCAATGCTCAATTTATTAAAATTCTATTAATTATCCCAAATATTAACATCTCAACATCACTAGCATTATCTTCTTATCAGGTATATAGACCATTCACAGAAAAATATTTCTTGTATAACAAAGTTCCTAATAATATAATTCCATCACAACTGTCATATAAGAGCTACAGGAGCCACCAATTTCTTGTGGACGGTCTTTTTCCAAGAGGATTGAAATTCTGCAAATGGGTGGGTCTAACTTGCCGATTCCTTATTCAGAAAAATGGACAGTTAAAGATGCAGGTATACAGAATGAAGAAAATCTAGTAAAAGTAATTTTGATTTAGAGAATAACAGTTTTGACTTGTGAGTAAAAATGAGGTAGGAATGTGTATTATCTTTATTACCACATTCATCTCTGGTTGTATACAGTTTCCCTTCTATTTATCCCTTGCACATCTGTTATCCTGCTAACTGGCTGCCTCTCGTCCACTCAAATCCTCCAGTAAGTGAAATTTCTTTTCCTAGTTTGACAAAAACAAACTAGTCAAATCTACTAATCAAAACTAAACCCATGATTAGTCTTGAACTTTGCAGGACTATTTCTATAGCATCTTGTGTGATTCCTGTGATGTAAATGGGGGAGAGGGGGAACTTGTACAAAATGAGTCCAAGTGATGCGGACATCACGATTTATTTTATTGTTGATTTTATTAATTATGTTTTATTATTATTATTGGGTTTGTAGTAGTGGATTGACCCAAACCCATTAGGTTTTTAAGCGGAACAGTTAATGAATATGATGAATTGAACAGTGGCTTGCGGCCCGTTTTCTCCCCTCTTCCTCCCCGTCTCCTCTTCCGGTTTCGTCCCCCGTTCTCTCTGGTTTCTTCCCCCTTTCTTGCTGCCTTCTCCTTTGTCCAATTGCCCTGCACCACCAAGGGACAAGTACGAAAATAACATGTAAATTTTGGGGTTGGTACAAGAAATAGAGGAAAGTAGTTAGTAGGATGGAAAAAGGTCAAGTTGAGATTTAATTCCTGGCTTTGCATAAATGGACTGGCGCATATAGATAATGTTAGCCACAAGAAAGCAGATTAGCCTAATCTTTATGCATTGTACCATATGATTTGACCTATTTTCCCATATAGTGTGACCTTCTCGTTTTTGTCTGTTCTATTAAAATTTTGGGCTTAGTAGGCTCAACATAACCATTTTTTCTCCTTTCTTCATATGTGACAAAAAGATGAGAAGCTGTAAAGTATGGCTCCTCACAGAAGAGCACGGATACAATTAATGCATTTCTTTTGCAACTTTGTATATATTTTAGGAAAAGGTTTCAGGGATTAAGCCTATTTTTGGCTCGTGTTTATGTTCAAGCCATATTTTATCCACACAATTCGAGTGACCCACCAGTACTACCCATATCCGCTACTCATTTCTATCCATTTATTATTTGAACCGTTTATAAACACCTCCAAACATGCTTTAAGCTTAATCACTATTAACCGAGCAAAGTTTACCTCAATATAAGAGCTATATGACTATGCCCACCAAGTTTTCACTTCTAGTCTATATTACCTCAACAAGTTAACAACATGGGTCCAGCAGTTCAGGTCCCCCCAAGAAAAGCCAAAGTATTATCCTCAGAATTAGTGGTTCTGTTTTTAGAGCACTAAATACCAGGCAAATTTTACAGTTCTTGACACAAGTACCAAATTTTACTATTCAAGAAACAGATAAAAATTAAAAATTTGGTTAAGAAACTTGACAATAATATGATAAAATAAGCTCCAGGTCCAAACTGTGCTCTAGTCTGGAATCTGGAGTGTGGTCTGTGGACCACTTTCTTGTTGGCTGGCTCTGCTCATTCTAAAGCAGCCCCGCCCAAAAAGATGATAATTAAGTTTTCAATTTGCATCCAATTTTTCCACTACTCATAATATGTCAAGTTCAACACTGCAGCAATTTTATGTTTATACATAACATCTAAATATTGGGGAAGAAAAAGAAAAACTATAACTCCTCAGAAAACAGTCCAAGAAACCAGAATATTTAACCGACAGACAAATTGAAAGGCATATTTATTTACCCAGAAAGGTAATGTACCTGGAGGAGGAAAGGTGAAAATTCCCAGCTTTTTGAGAAGCAGGTTGGTTTCAATTTAGAGATGACTTGTATCTTCTTTATTGAAAATGCGGTAAGTTTGGTGAGAGATGCTATATGTACGCGTTACAACAATGGATGACAACCTCTCACAAGGGGTTGGAGCCCGCAAATAATATAATCGATGACCCCATCCTCCTTGTGAGAGGTTGTCATCTATTATTGTAATCTAAAGTTGTACAATGAGAATTATTCAAGTTTGGTTGGGTCATATTAAAAACGTGAAAAATAATTTTGTTTTTATTACTTATAAAATAACTTTGAAAATTGACATATTATGCAAATCTAAAAATAAATTTTATTTACTTTTAAATATAACCAATCGCGTCTTTAGGTTTGATTAAGGTGAACAAATATTTTTTAATTTTTTTATTGAAAAGAACTATTATTTACACTCTTTCTTAAGTTAATCAGAAAATATAATATGGAGTGAGGAGTTGAATTTACTCCGATATGAAAAATGGTAACATTTTTTTTCTTTAAATCAAAGACTTGTAAATCCTTGTACGGTCTAATTTGATGTTCCAAACATAGTCCCATAATTCCCGGGGTGCAGTAAAACAGTCACGTTTGAGATATGTCGAGTGCCATCTGCACTGCAGTTAATAAAGAACTTATTAGCAAACGAAAATGTTGAATTTCACAGAGCCTTGAGAATCTTAACAAAAACCTCTTTAAATTTCATTTCACAAGCAAAACAATGCACACACTATCAGCATAGGTTAGATAAAAAGTTTTGACCCCGGTTCCTAACATAGCTTCTTCTGGCCAGTTCGTCCCTGATCCCTGGATCTTTCCGAATACTTCAACTCACGATTTTGTCTTCTGTGGTGTCCATTGTTTCTGACGTAGCTCTAGAGCATATTTCTTCAGGCAGTTCACCCAATGAAGTTCTTTATTATCTAGACGACCTCACGACTGATTGACCCACTTCCACCTTCGCCCAGCCTCTTCGAGGACCTTAGCACGGATTTGGCTTTTTCTTGCTTCATCCTCAATCCAAGATCTGTAGACATAGTTTCCATTAGTAGAGCATAGTGACATGTCCAATCTTGATACTATCGTTAAGCAAACACACATTTACTGACTGAATGGGGAATTTATGAATGCTAACATGGGAAGAAGCCAATTTGTGACCAAGTTTCTGGGAACATTTAATGTGGTTCTTATTGTTTAATTTATGTTGAAATTCTAAGACGAATTTGTGGTTTAAAGTTCTGTTCAATGTGTCCATAGAACAGCTCAAGTTTTTACTTTGGGATGGTTCGACATGATATTAAAGACGTGCTCCTGAAAAAAGCAGTTTATGCTCGGCCAAACATGCTTCTTGTAGACAATGGTAGAGTGGTGCAGCCTGGAATTTTTTTACCTCAGTATACGAATGGCTTCCACCTCAGCCTCCAATATTGATTTTTCATCATGCAGTCCTTCGTATTTCACCTGTAAATTCCCTACCACATCTTGTACACCATGCTGCTCATTGATATACTTGGTCTGCTCGGAAGCAAGCCTTTCTGACCTCTCGGTAACTTCTTCATTTAGACTAGAAAGCAACTGTTTCTGACAATCCAATGCTGCCTTCTGCTTCAAAAACTCAGCTAAAGCATTCACTTGAACAAACTTCTCCTGTTCCAAGGCAGTGATGGCAGAAAAATAATCCCTTTCCACTTCTAAACCACGACTTCTTTCTTCATCCATCTTCCTTTTCCATTTCTGCTTTATCTCACCTCTCTCTAGAAGCTCAGATTTTATTTCTTCAATTTCAGTTTCTCTTGAAGAATTCTCACCTTCCAGCCTCAATATTTCAGCACGTATAAATTCCATCATTCTTCCACTGGTCAGTGCCACTGCTGCCTGTGCCTTTGTGCATGGTTTTCTCGGTTGAAATCGCTTGCTCTGTCCTGTGAATAACATATAGTTCTTGTCATTTATTATGTTAGAAAGAAAGTAGCAGGCATAATATGTGTTCATATGAAAGGTGTGTACAGTGCCTGAACAAAATCAATATAAAGCGTAATTTATCTTAAACAATTGGCAAAATCAAAAGATAATTTGTATTCTCATGGTACCTACCCTTAGTAAACAAACCACAATTAACCACAAAACAGTTAATTGAGTGCATTAACTGTAAGCAACACATCTATGATTATGAACAGGTTGTAAGTTAAATCCTGCAGTATCACAACTGCTTTTTTATTTCCCCGGTTTTCAGTGAATTGGTGCATGTAAGCTGGGGGTAATGTGGGATTTGGGGGAGATGAGATGGGAAGGGAGGGGAGAGAGAGAGAGAGAGAGAGAGAGAGAGAGAGAGACCAAAAACTCTTCTGAGTATGCTCTTTTCATCTGACAGAATGTCCAGGAAAAGCTCCACCAGCACATCTGAAGAGATCTCTCTCACATCAAGAAATCCAATGTTCTTCCTTGACATCTGAACTGCAAATGAAGTCAAATTTTTAGAGAGAGAGAGAGAGAACTTCCAAAACGTCGAGTCACTGTTGTACGTTTCATTTGATGCAAAATTAAACGGTATCAAGCTGTAGTTTCTTCCACACCTCTTCAGTAATTTCTGGTCTGACTTCATACTCTACCTTTGTTTTCCAACTTATCAGATCCTGCCGAGATACAAACCTATTACACCAAAAAGTACGATTTTCAGCACAAATGAAATACAAACCTGAGGTGGATAATTTTTTCTTTGTAGAGGATGGATGGAGGATTACAGAGTTCAGCAAATTTAACGTACCTCTCAGGACAGAAATTGATGCATCCTTCACCTTCTAAATCATTCAGACTAGTGCTTGAGCTTCTTTCTGAGAGTTTGCTTCTAATAATTCCAGCCTCAGCTAGTGCTATATTACAAGTTCAACAATCGATTCAAACAGTTTCTCCTAAGAGAACATACACAACATAATCGGGTGACATCATGACAAAGCCTTACACTGAATGGATTGAAAATCAGGGTCTTGCAGGCTAACGTCATAGAATGCAGTAAATGTAGAACCAGAAAGTGCAGCAGATGAAATTATCTGATGTTTCCTACTCCTGCAGAACAGAGAACAAACTGGTAATCAGAACCAGCTAATAGCACTTGTATAAAGTGTTTTAATAAACCAGAATAGTTTAAAATACGTTTGAACCTAAGACTACCTTTCCAGTTGTGAATTTGCCCGAACAAACCATCTTGCATATTCCCGTCTTGTACATAGTTGTTCTGCTTTGACATCATCTTCAGTAATCTGTATATCTTGATCACAATCATAGGAACCGTGCTCAGAACTGAAAAGTTTCAATCCAAATACCAAACTATCTCATTGCAAAAGCATGAAAGTATTTTTGACTATCGATGGATGTAACCAGAATTCCTTTTCTTTCGAGGACTAGGAAATAGTGGGGGTGTTAGAGTGCTAACACAACGTTATTCCAAACGAGTATAACCACCCAAGTTCAAACTTTGCTTATTCACTCCTGATAATATTCTTAGAATTCGCATTAGTCTTTTACAACTTATTGACTGTAATATCGATCATACACATGCATGTACAAAGAAAGAAAGTCGAAGTTCCGAGCTTGAACAAAGGGGAGGAAATGGCCATTACAGAGTTTGTAGTAAAATAAATAAAGGCAGTAGAAAATGTGTCACTGGACCATGAGATATGCTACTTATATCGTACCTTCAGTTTCTTTAGCATTGATAGAGCTTCCTGTTGAGTGATATCCACAGCAAATGGAACTACAATATGCTCCAGGCCTCGTTCTTTCACTATAATATGGCTCATATCTTGACAGGAGTAATCAAGAACAAATTAGCTCGGATCACTAAGTATTAGGAAGCTAATTCAAAGACAGGAATATTTCCATAGACCATCACATAACACATGCATCAATAGGAATGTTCGCTAGATGGAAAGCACTAATAAAAGCTGATGGAATTACGAGCAACAAACAATGCATTCACGTTCATGAAACTTGTTTCTGTACTTATTTTTAAGCTGAACATTACCAAATATCGGAATGAGAAGTTGCGTCACCGCTACAAGAAGGATACTGCACTTCAAATTAAGAGTATATTTGGCTAAGCTTAAAATTTTTACTTATTAAGTAAATAAATAAGTTTGAAAATAAGTATCTTATTGCTCAAAATGTTAGAAATAAGTAAGTTGCTTATGTCGACAATAAGGTAAGAGTTTACTTTAAAAATAAGTAACTTTTTTTACAAATGTTAGGCATAAGTTATCAAAACATGTTTGGAAAAGGAACGAGCTCTAAATAGACCAAAAGGGAAGTAACATGTCATCACAAAATGCTAATTGTTCCTCAAAAGTGTAATATGTTTGAATCGGGATTAAAAGCCCAGCTAGAAGATTTCTTATGTTGACAAATGGTTGTGAAGAACTAGTTTAATTCCAATTCCTAAATTCATTTTCTTTCCAAGAAAAGCATATTAGTCGACTTCAGTAATGCAGTTATAACCAAATCAATAGCTATGACAATATATAATGGCATAATGTAAAAATATATTGTCCACAACAAATGCAACTTCGGAACCAAATTGTCCTATGCATTTGCAAGTTTCTAGAACCTGCACTATGAGCTAAGTAATAGCAATTAGACTGAGTGGTCCAATATGCATTATCATGTTATATGATCAAAAGTATGATCAATTAAAAAAACAACAGAACAAATCAACTTTAAAACTCATAGATTAATATACCTGTTGCCATGGTTTCAGTGACTGCCTCAGACTCTAAACTACCTTCAGGCACTTCCGGATCTCCCGATGACACATTGGAACTAACCTTTTCAGTAGCAGTGTCTTTTTCATCAATTAAAAAAGGAACTGAAATTCCATGTAAAGCACTAAATGGGCTTCTGAGTCGAAACCTAAAACCTGACGAAGCAAAATCAAAATTAAAACCAGCAACCAATCCCAGTTATATAAATATTCCACCAAGTTAAAAACCATGTTCAGCAACCAATGTCGTTACCAATAATTAAAAATAAAAACATAAAAAAATAAAAAAAATCAGGGGAAAACATAACCTTTTCTTGAGAGTGAAAGATAGGCAAGAACACCAAGCAACGCAGTAACTGAAGCTCCAACGCCAAATACCAAAGCTGTAGGCAAACCTTCAAAAACACATTTCATAATTAGCCTCGAATTGCCAAGATTTATAAAATCGTAAACATTAGGGCTTATAAAAAGTTCAAAGATCAAACCTTTACTCTTCTCCTTTATTGTCTTGGGAGCAGCTTCCACAATGGCCCAACCATTATAGTCATCAGGAGTATTTTTGTCCCAAGAAACCCAATTCAATTCAACACTTGAATTTTTCTCAGCAATTGAAGCTGATAATGAAAAGGTCCTAAGGTTTCTGGGCCTGAAGAAAAATGGGTTTGTAGAAAAACTGAAATTGAAACGGTGGTGAAATAAAAAAGGGGCATTTGAGGGCAACGAAAGTGACATTGAAGAGCACATCTTCGAGTTATAGGGGTTTTATGGATGCAGAAAATTCGGGTTAGGGTTTGAAGGGCGAGATGGAATTGGAGTACATTGGATGTGTACGAGACTCGATTGAAGATTATGCTGAGGCCTTCTCCATAGAAACCATTAACTAGTTTTTGTGTATTCAATGCGAGATTTTGCACACCCAGTCACCCACCCTCATTTTTCTTCACTTTAAAGTATAGTGTTGTAAACGAA
This sequence comes from Fraxinus paxiana, assembly GCA_902829205.1. NCBI lineage: Eukaryota > Viridiplantae > Streptophyta > Magnoliopsida > Lamiales > Oleaceae > Fraxinus > Fraxinus paxiana. The sequence continues at coordinate 628 of CADEPE010014942.1, read as the reverse complement.
ATAATTATGAACTTTGGTGAAAAAAAATTAACAAATCATTTGTGTTTATTTTAAATTAGCCGTCGTTTGATTTTCATTATTTTTAAAATATATTTTTTTCTTTTTTTTCAATTATACATTTTTCAATAAAATAATATTACATATAAATTCATAAAAAATTCTTATTTTTTAGCCCTCATCATTTAATGTTATAATTTTTGAAATAGTATTTGTTTTTTAAAGAATATGTGGTTGAAAAAGACGAATTTTTTTTGTTTATATGTAATATTATTTTATTGGAGAATGTATTAAAAAGAAGATAAAAATGTATTATAAATTTAATGTGGTCAAATAGAGACTTAATCACACATTTTTCATCAATCTATTATTTCAAAATGTATTCTTACAATAAAATGGGGCTCAAACGTGCCCTTAATAAGTTTTGACATTAAGCCCCTGTTTGACAACCATTAAAATAAATTTTTGAGAAAGATAAATTTTGAAATTATAATTTTTTGCAAAATGTATGGTTAAAAAATGGAGAAATTTTTTTTGGTTAACATAAATATTCTGAGAATACGTGGTTGAAAATGAATTTGATAAAAAAAAAAAAAAAAAAAATTTTTAAAAAAATTTTTAAAAAAAAAAG
>CADEPE010014909.1:0-17606 GCA_902829205.1 Fraxinus paxiana | reverse complement strand
ATAAGGATCTAAAATAAGTGCGAATTGAGAAGATACCATCACGTGTCAATTTCTACCTGCTACAATCACCCTCCCCAACCATGATATGAACCTCATATAAAGATATCAAAAACAGTGCATAGTAATCCAATTCCCAGTCCTGCAAACCCGACCAAAAACAATGTTCCAACTAGAGCTCCCATTATGGAAATCTAAGACATCATTCACTATGGCAGACGGTTCCAAGAATATTAGGTCATTCAGCTTAAACGGTTTTCGAAATTAGGAAAACAAAGAAATTTATTAATAAGTTTTCAGTTAATTTTGGTAATTGAAGATAAATAGCTCTTAGGGTTATATCGATGCTTTCTTTTTGTGTTTACAAAGAAATTTAATAATAAGTTTTGAGTTAATTTTGGTAATTGAAGATAAATAGCTCTTAGGGTTATATCGATGCTTTCTTTTTGTGTTTACTTTTGGGGGTGTTGTCTATGGTAAGAATTTAATAATACCGGGGCAGAGTTTAGTGTCTACTTGAGCTGAGAATTATGATCTGGATGCTTAAAAAGGATTTTGGCAGACTAGTGTAGTGAATTAGAAAGTTAATAGCAGAATGAATTTAACAAAATTAATAATTTGCAATGTTATATGGATTTTAGGTAAATTAATATATTTTGGACTTCGATTGCAACTCACTAAACTTGTGAGCACATGAAAGAGATAGTGCTAGTTGACATTAGATTTAATCAACATCAGTGCCTTTATCTGGGATAGGTGAAAATGAGGAGACAAAACAGGTAAAATAGGGAGTTTGACCTCTCCATTCCTGTAATTTTCTATGTAATCGCGAGGCAGTGAAGGATCATATTATCTTATATTTATCAGATAAACATGAAATACAATGAAGTTTTTATTTTGAACCAATTTCATTCAGCTATGTAGACTGAATCATTGTTGTATGCAGGCTAGAGCTGGAATTGATTATGAATCTTCCTATGGGAAGGCACGCCCTAATGACACTATTTTGAAACTTCAAAGAACGACACCATATTATAAGCGAAATCGAGCACATGTATGCAGCTTCTACATTCGTGGTCAATGTACAAGAGGTCCTGAATGCCCTTACCGGCATGAGATGCCTGTTACGGGAGAGTTATCACAACAGAATATTAAAGATCGTTATTACGGGTATCTGAATTTATTAAGCTTTACATTCATTCGACTTGTGTTGTCTGTGTATCAATGCATATAATTTGTCATACAACTCTATTACATGTTTTGTGTATGTGATTATGTAAAAGTTTTGTGTTTCCCCATCAACTTTATTGGATATTGAACCTAGCCCCCATATTTTATTTACTTTCTCTGTGTGTGTCTGTGCCTCTTTCTTCTTTTTGTGGTGGTGGGGGAACGTTGGGTGTTGGCGCTCCAACCTTCGTGTGCATTCTCCTCCTTTTGAATGTCTGAATCCCAATACCAAAACGTTTGAGATGTGTTGCATGCCTGGAAGTTTATTGAGAATGATTCTTAGTTTGTTGTTTGGCATGCAAGTTTATGTTTTTTATTCGATAATTTACTGTTAGACCTTGTAGTCGCCCCTGCAGTTTGTGCCCACACTTCTCCCCTTTGGAAAAAGTTACACTAGCAAAGAAAATATTTGAAGAAGATTACTTGCTCATGGGTGGAATAATTCAGTCCTCCAGGATTTTCCTCATTTTTACATTTGTTAACATCACTGGTGTAGTTTAAATTGTTTGCTGCAGGGCCTTTGAAGATACTATTGTCTGTTGGGAATACTTGGGATGCGTACATATCTAATTTTGAAATCCTTGCTGTGCAACTTGACTTTTCATTTCAGTCCGTTCTTTGTGGAGCTACTGATAGAAATAAACCATGGCAGTTAATTTGGGGTCTATTTATGTTATAATGTGGCTCTTCTAATTTCTCTAATTTTTATATTATAGAACTGTTTTTTGATATGTAATTATATCACTGGGAACATAGAAAATGGAGCGCTTTTTCTTAAGACAAAACTCTATTGTATTTTGGTAGTTGTCAGTCTTGTTACCGTGCTGTTTAGCCTTGCCTGTTTACTACTCATGCTTGTCGAAACGATTATTATCTGGATTGTCCAAACTTCTCACATTTGATCAAGCTACGTGGACAAGTAATTGTATTGTACTTCATCTTGACGACATGCACTGAGTTCAGATTTCTACATTATTCTTGAGTTCCTTTCCATTATCAACAGTTCAAGTTAATGATATTATTCAACTCTTGCAGAGTTAATGATCCTGTGGCATTGAAGTTGCTCAACAAGGCAGGTGAAATGCCTTCACTGGAGCCTCCTGATGACGAGAGCATTAGAACACTGTATGTTGGTGGGCTTGATGCAAGGATTACTGAGCAGGATCTGAGGGATCACTTCTATGCACATGGAGAAATTGAGTCCATTAAGATGGTTCTACAACGTGCTTGTGCTTTTGTGTCTTACACAACACGAGAAGGGGCTGAGAGAGCAGCCGAAGAACTTGCAAACAAGCTAGTCATCAAAGGTCTTAGGTTGAAGCTGCTCTGGGGTAGACCACAAGCACCGAAACCGGAATCCGAAGCCTCAGAGGAAGCAAGGCAGCAGGCTGCCGTGGCTCATAGTGGATTATTGCCAAGGGCAGTTATATCACAGCAGCAGAACCAGCCTCTTCAGCCACCTGGCTCCCAGGACCAACCACCACCTATGCCTTACTTCAACATTCCTCCATTGCCCCAGCAGGATCGAGCATATTATCCCTCGATGGATCCCCAAAGAATGGGTGCCCTTATTCCATTGCAAGAGGGGCCACCTAGTGGACCAACAGGGTCAGGTGAAAATAGGAGTGGTTCAGGGCAGCAGCAGCAGCAAGGACAACATTATGCTTATCCGGCTATGCCACCACCACCTCCAGGACAATTCTACCCGCCATATTATCCACCGTATGGTTATATGCCACCCCCACAACCACATGCACCTCATCAGCAATTCCGCCCCCCTTACCAGTCTACAATGCCCCCGCCCCCACCTCCTTCTGGTGACCAGGCTTATCAGCAGAAATCACAGGAAGGGACTTCACAACAATCGTAGAATTTGCGGTGTGCTTATGTCTGTTTAAGAAGATTTTTGTTAAACCTGTGATATTTGTGATCCTACCATATGAGATTTGAAGTATGCAGTTTATTGTACTTTTTATGAAGTGCCATTTGGGGATAAATATGTGTTGGTAATCTTTCAATAATATTTCAATTTGGCATTTTTCCCTTGCTTAAGGGTACTTCTTAATGCTCTTTTGTCAACAACAAAATAATTTCTTAAATGTTCCTCAATTCTAATGCCAAAGTTGTCGCCTTATTCACTAAATTGTTATTTAAGTAACATGAAAGGGGTTCTCTCAAGTTTTCCCTAAAGCCGTTTTGCAATTTGGTGCCTGCATTTGAATCCCACACGTACTGTGAGTGAAGGGATATTTGTGAGCCCCAGTCATGACTACCTGGCATTGGTTGTGTAAATCGGCACGAAGCGGCCTTTCCTGGTGAAGAAGTTAACATGCTCTGGTGATCAAACAAGCTGAAGCCCCTGCGATGGGGTAGTTGAACTGCCATAATCCTTTAAAATATAAGTTTTCAGATCTAACTCGGACACTAACTGGGATGAATAGTAGGTGGGCATTGAGTCAGCAGTAAAGCTGTTCATTCGATGACAATCGGTGAAACAAGCAAGAAAATAGGAAAATGTTAGCAAAGAAATTGTTACGAACTTATACTTTAAGCATCGTGTAGCATTAATGTCTTAAAAAGTTTTCCGACCGGATAGAGAATATGCTCTCCGCTTTGACTCTTTACTTTTTATTTAAATATATTTACAAAATAATAGGATTTAAAAAATGAATATATTTTTTCCGAACTTGTTGCCTCCCGAAAATCTTCATAGATGTGGGCGACAGGAAAAGCCTCACCCTTCGCCTAATAGTCGTTAGTATCACTAACATACCAAGGACGTATCCATATATATTTGAGACTCAAGATAACTATCAATACAACTATTAATGTGTTCATATATGAATATACAATATTACTAGGAAAATGATTTAAGTATGACCCATTTAAAAACTGAGAAACGAGGTTTATTATTTCAAAAAATAGATATTAATTAAATTTTATTTATGAAATAATTAATTAGAAATATATTTCACTAATTAAATATATTATGGTCACAATTACATGTTTATAAGTCACAACTTATTTCTCGATTACATATTATCAAATTAATTGATTACAAATTATTTTTCGATTACAAATAAAAAAATTTATAGGTCGCATTTTATTTATGGATATCACAAATTACTAATTTTATAGGTTACAACTTATTTTACGATCATAAATTACAAATTTTACAAGTACAACTTATTTCACGATCACAAATTATCAAATTAATTGACCACAATTTACTAAATTATGAGTCACAATCACACATTTTTTTCTAGGTCACATTACTTACTAATAACAAATTAACAATTTATTGATCACAGTACCCAAATAATTAGTCACAAACACCCTTCTCACCCCAGGCCTCCACCACCACCATGAGTACCACCGCATCCAGAACCACCACCACCTAGTCGTATCACCATAGCACCCACAAAACCACCACAACACTGCACAACGCACCACCGCACCCACATCACACCACTACTGTACTGAACACAACAACAACAACAACAACAATAATAATAATAATAAAAAGAATGGCCACCACAACCCACACCTCCATCGACCATGGAACAAGTCAAAATCAATAATTAAAAAAAAAAAATGCGACGAAGGAGCAAGGAGTGCCTCGTTGAGGAGCGATGAAGGAGGAATGCCATACCAATCATATCGCCGCCGCATCCCTGTCACAGTAGAGTGACGCCGCATCCTGTCATAGTTGAGCAACGCCACGAGCGATGGTCACATCCGCTTTACACTGCGCTACGCCATCGAAAACTTTAGCAGAGAGTGGAGAAGACGGGGAGGGAAAGTGAGAGGATGTTTTAGGCATGTTTGATTGCACTTCAATTACATGAAAGATAGAAATTAAATCAACAATGATGCATGTACAACACGTGTGTTACAACATTGAGTTACAATCACTCACAAGGGAGGTGGGCCCCGCGATTAAAATAATAGTAGGGTCCCACTTTCCTTGTGAGAGGTTGTAACCCAATGTTGTAACTCAATATTGTACAAGGAACATTATTCAAATTTGATACCTTTTCATACTTGTATAGGAATCGCAACCGAGCAAGAATATTCGTGTTTACCATCCGTTTACTTATTTTTTAAATATAATTTAAATTTTAAGATATATAATTAATAGCAGAATTTGGACCGTTGTTTTGGCCATTTTTGGACCTTTTGGAGCTTGTCTAGGACCCACCTGTGAGTATGCTGGTCAACAACTGCGGTTGGAAGTGGCTCTTCAACGGTCACAAAAGCAATATTAATCTCTCCCAGACAAGGGCTTAAAACAGGCATGAAATATATTTCCCGCCCTCGCCATGATTCTCAGACCAACACGAGCTTGCTTAGGAATTTGTCATTAATTATAAGAGTAATGTTTTTCTCAGACCAAGTGAAGTTCAACTTTGAATTTATTTTTACACTGAAAAATATGGTCGTGGAATCGATAATCATCTAGCTCTAATTGTAAAGATGGATTCCATTCAAAAATATTGTAATGGATCGTTCACATATTACACTATTAAATACTACTCAAACTTTAAATAGGTTAAAAACAGAAAATAACAAAGAAAGAAAATATGTTATTAGTATGCACGTGATCGTTTGATTTCTCGTATGTGAACAGTATCGTGAACAAGTAATAAAGTAGTGAATAGAGTGTCGAACTCATGAGGACTACATCTTTGATCGAATTAAAATTAATTACAACTTTAATCGAAGAGCTTATATCCACCTATGACATCCTTTCCATGTTATACGGTTGATATTGCATCACTATCTTTTAAATAACAAATTAAAGAATATCATCAATCTTAATCCACCATAATATCATCTATCAAGTCCATTGTTTACCAATCTTAGAACTAGAAATACACTCATTCTTTTTTCACTTGAATTAGAATTCCAATCAAAACTCAAATGTTGATTGTTATTTTGTTCAACAAATCCAAAGATTCAAATTTATTATTGTCATGAGAAAGAAAACAAATCCAAAGACTCTATTATAAATTTATTCTTGTATAGCCTAACCTGATGCACCAGACATGACCAAAAGAATAACATTTCTTTCAAAATTATTAGATTTTCAATTAAACTCATATGATAAATCACTAAGTATTTGTTTTGCCCCCATTAAATGATAATTCATTTTTCTCTAATATCTTTTTAACCAAACATTTTTCCATAAAATAATATTACACGTAAATCAAAAACTTTTCTTCATTTTTAACCGCTCATTGCTGAAAAAGGATTATATATCCTAACACATCTAAAAGAGGCACTTTTTTTTGCCTTTCGCCTCCCAAAACAACGCCGTTTTAGTGTTCACCATCTTTGCCGAAAACGACGCCGTTTTAGTGTTCACCATCTTTTCCGAAAACGATGCCGTTTTAGTGTTCACCGTCTTTGCTTAAAAAAAAAGAAACCCGGCATAGCAAGTTCTTGTCTTCTCCATTTGTGTGCATTTGTATTCTGCTAGTTCTCTTCCTAGACTTTGACGGTCCCAAGTTTGTTTGAATCGTTCATCGCGCTTGTTTCGACGTTTTACTATTGTCTTCACAACGAAGCTTGTGGCAACAAGTTCGAACATCCATCTGAAAATCGAATACTTCTAGAAAGGAGACGGGTGAACTATTAGTATTGCCATCTTATGAACGCAAATCTAGTTTCTCTTGTACAAAGAACCGATGTGCCATTAACCGTTACATTATCTTTACAAGGAAGATATACAAGGTTACTCCAAGGACGATAATATTTCATGTCATGAACCTGGGATTATATGCATCTTCCCAGCAACTTTCAGCTCAATCACGGATGAGTTCACCAGAGCTGCCTGTATTTGTGTAACTGTTTTAGTAAGGTAGGTTGTACAATACAGAACTAGAAGCTAAAATCTTGTTCACACTGCATACTAGTCAGGCACTAAGAGTTGTCAAACAGACACCTGCGAATAGTTGTAGCAATCTCACTGACCTTATGAGGGTGGAGAACTACTGCACATATTCCAAAACAAACACCAATAACAACAATTGCAAAGACGAGCGGACGAGAGGTTAAAACCGTCCTTGTAAATAAGCGACCCGGCCTTTTCTTAAGGTTTAGGCCCATTACCTCTCCATCCAAAAGAGGAATGGTTACACTTTTGTCTAGAGAAGGTAAAACCACTCTCGACTCCAGCTTATTCTTTGTCCTTTCAAAACCCTGCAAAATGTCCAAATGGCCATCCCATTTATTAACAAAAAAAGTTTAATTACTAAGTTCTTATTGATGTTCCTTCTATTACAAAGTAAAAACACAATAGGTAGATTAAAGTAAACAAACAAATGATGTCCTCACCTGATTAGTAGACGGAACAGAAGATCGACTATCACGCTGGGAGCTTTGACCGGAAAATTTTCCATCCGAAGCATGCGTTACTGAATATTCTTTTTCCTCTAGTTTATGATGAAGTATATGTCTCGCATTATCCATATTTCCGCAAAATAACTTCATATCAGCATCAGAAATGCCAACAATCAAAGTATTGTCCATTGCAGATTTCATGCAATCCAACACTCTCTCCAGAATGATGGTAGATTCCCGTTCTATCAGAAAATTCAGTAAATAGTTGAATCTTTGTATTTGAGTAGATGCCAGCTGTCGCTCTGATACAGGTTTTTTGAGTGACCATGCTACTTCCAAAAGAAACCCCGAGAAATCGGCTTGTCTCGAGGCCAAACTTTCACATGCAGGCCTCGGGCAAGATAATTGTTGTTCTTTGGAGCCGTGAGATGCATTAAACTTTTGTTGCAACAACACCATTTCTTCACAAACTTCCTTGTTCCCGATAAGAATGGGAATGAAATTTGATAAACCAGACTGATTCTCAACCTACAAAAAGTTGAAACGGCAGCCTAATTAACAAAAGAATGCAACCACTAAAAGGATTTTGTTTAGTTGATTGAATTTGATGCACAATTTCTTAAAATCGTAGAGTCAACACGTTTTAAAACTGTGTGGTTTAAATAATTTGAATGAAATGTGGAAGTATCTTTGACATAGATTCAAATGCATATCTGCAATGAAACAAAGCTGTGGCAAAAGGGATTCATGTACCCTACGACCTACAACAAATTTATTGGATCCAAGGCAGTTTTATTGATGTTGTAAAAGAATTGTCATGGTACCTCGACACAATCACAAGACAAGTAGAAAACAGGTCAACCTAATCCTAATACTATATATAGCTTGAAAACTTTGTATAGAATACCAGAATCAATACCAATTGACCATGTAAGATAGAGAAAGGTAAAAGAGAAGCTCTCTTTCAGACTCACCTCTACAAATGCAGGGCCAAAAACATTGAGGTCAGTTGGAGGGACGTATATCTTCAGTAACTGGTGATCAGCACTGTTGTTGTCCCCTTCTTTCTTACGTCCCACATATGATACACAAATATTATATGCCAGATACCGTCCACTGAATGATACAAGAAACCTGTCATGCCCATAAAAACTATTTAAGACAATCTAGAAAGAAAAATTTCTTAAACTTGATTCTATGAAAATGGAATCGTTGGGAGAACAATCGAAAGTGTGGATTTTTTCAAAGAGTAACAAACAATTCTCGAAACCCTAGCCCAATGCAATATCAAGCTTACCTATTCCTCGGCCAATTCTAAAAACTAATCAATTTCATAAATTATACAGCCATCATATATTGAACAAACAAAATTATCTCACGATTTTTAAATCTTCACTCCATTTATCTTCTTGGAAGTACTAGGCAACAAGTAAAATGGTTTGCTATTCAAAAAAATTTCTAATACTTCCTCATATCCATGAAAATATATCATTTTCGTGGCCAAACCGCCAATAGCACACACAAAATCCCCTATCCCCTCCCTCTCCCATTTCGGCTTTCCTTTCTGTCACTCCTTCGATCTCCCACCAGTTAAATGTACTATGCTATTAAGCTAACGGTTGCAGAATAGGTATTAAAATAAATTAGACAACTCACAAAAGCTTAAGTAAAAATGAAAGTTGATCTGATTTTACAGAAGCTTGAGAAAAAAGAAAATATTTACTTATAAGCTACAAAAAGAAATGTTAGCAAAATCTTTCCACATTGGAAAGGCATCTCCATCATACCTAAATTGTGGTTGAAGTAGATTGGTTCCACAAGCAACAAACTGCATAGGCTTCCCAGCTTCAAAGCATGTTGGATAAACAGAATGAAGCTTTGGAGCTCGTTCCTTCACCTTCACTTCTTCTACAAAATCATCTGTTCCACAAAGTATCAAATATGGTGTTAGTAACAAGTGAGAGTAAACTAATGGTCTTCGTGTTCACTTAATTCTTATCCCCTGGGACACACTACAAAGCACGCCAAATTATTATGCATAAGTTTGGGAAAGCTTTTAAGTGCTTGTAAGTTGCGGGTCCTACAAAACGTGTGGGTGGTAAATTGTGGGTCATAAGAAATTTGTGAAAAAAATATGTTTGACCAGCTTCAAAAATAAAATTAAAAATTAAAAATTAAACTACGCCAAACATGCTCTACATCTTTGACATCGGAGAAAATTAAGCATTTCCCCTTCTTTCCTCATTCGAGTTCATACTTGAATACTTTTTCAACTGTCCATGATTTTATCAGAAGATGTTCAAGAAAAGGATATCATCAATATTTGTGAAGCAAGGGAATAAGGGAGCAAAAGTGAATGAAGAAATTATCAAATTTTCTATAGTAGATTGTCATATCAATTTAAAACCAATCCTGGACCGCAAACATTATGCTATAGTCATGATCATCAACGTATAAAACCAACAATCTAAAATAAGTTTGTAACAAGAATAAGAAGAAAGAAAAAATTGGTAATAAGAATAATAAGAAATGGATCGACCACCCAAAAGTAGTCGGTTGTGCATGGGTAGTCAAAAACAGCTAATATATACAACTAGACAACATTCTTAATAACTATCCATAAATCAGGAAAAGTGAGAGAAATTTAATAATTAAAACCCTACAGCATAGAAAAATGCAATTGACAATAAAAGAAATAAAAATTTGAGAAGCTAGCAAACCTTTAATGATACGAAATATCTTGTTATCTAGATAAACATGCATTCTTCCAGACAACATGTTTCCAGGAGAGGCAAGAAGTTCTTGTATACATTTGGCAGGCTCCTCCAATACCTGCTCAACACAATGATATGAAATAATTTGTCCAAGCTCAAATTTTTGCCAAAACTTACAAGGCCATCCACATATAAGATAATCGCATATAAAACAGAAAACAAAAGATGCCATCACTATTTCGACAGATTGGATAAAATTTTCAGTTTTATCTAATACTCTAATTGGTGCCCATGAAAAGATATAAAAGTATCCATTTAGATGTTACATTACATCAAGGGAATACAGAACTTGGCTCCCCAAAAATTTCTCTTTAGGCACTATGCGCTGCAGAGCTACAAGAAAAGCCCATACCTCATTAAAGTGATTTAAGTTGTTTCATTTAACGCCCCCCAATCCGCCCAAAAAGAAATGCACAGATAAAAATAAAAGCTGCAGCTGTTTTCACTGCCAGAAAAAAAAACATAGACATGTAATGTGAGAAGTAAGATCACCATGTGATTTCACTTGAGTAGTTGCTCTGTCGCAGTTAAGTTTAATTGCGAAAGAGAGAACAAGCAGAACAAAAGGTGGGAAAGAGATGCAGAAGAAAAATAGGAGACTTGTTCACAGATGTTTTTGTGGAAGATTGGCAATGATATGGACTACTTGGACTAATGCAAATTCCAGACATATACACACCTCTTCTGAGTGCTACAGAGTAAGATATAGCAATCTTTACATAAAAATATATAACATTGGTCAGTAAGTTCTATGATTTTTTTGTGTATAAAGTAAGGTGGTAAAAAAAAAAAGTGAAAATCTTGTGAATTATACTCCCAGTATGCCAAATATGCCCTTCATGTTAGTGAAGTCGTTAACGACTTTAATTCAATGTTGGAATGGCTGCAACTTCTTCAAGTGCAAAAAAGGATTGAAATGACCACACTGCCCTTAGTGAATACTAGCACATTCAAAGTGGAATTAATTTACTCCTGGAGTATTTTTATGAATCGTAAGTGCAACACAAAATCCAAATTACCTTGAGCCACATTAATTTGGGCATTGCAATAAAAGCTGTCAATATTGTACAACCTGGACGGATATACCCCTCTAGTTCAACAGGCATGCCGGCCAACCATTCAAATATCTGCACAAACATTGACAAGCGTGTTAAATAACATCTATCACATCTTTGATACAAACAACATTTAACCTCTCCTTTATAAACTAAACTGTAATATTAATCTTTAGAATACTTGATGCCGAAGTCGTCGAGGAAACTCCGCAGGATTCCAATCGTAGAGCTTGAATGAAATCCGGCCAGCACGGCACTACAATATATAACAGCAGAATTTAGATAAGCCTTGCCGGTGCAACAGTAATATTTTACACACTGGAGCATTGGACCTACCACAGAGGGGAAATTGCTCTTGTTCTCACAGGATAGAGAATATTTCTGTTTGGGATTCTCTTTCTCCCCATCAACACGAGTTTCACCAGAAGCAGCAAATGACAAAACACTGTCACTCTGGATAGTCTGGGAACCAAGACCTGAGCTTATTGTCGATACATGTCCTGACTCCAACAAAGTTTCCGGTTCAGCAATCTGACTGCTCAAGCATATGCTATCTGTGGCATCCAGAATTCAACAACTTCAACAATGCAAAATATTCACACAAAATTTCAGCATCGTCAAATGAACAAATGTATGGAGATAACAAATGGAGATGAAAGCCCGGCAAGAGGTGTACTTAGTGCCAAACATTTACAAGATCATCCATCCTACAGACATGTCTAGGCAAAAGAGATAGAGAAGTTGTCGAAGGAGAGATATACAGAAATTTTTCCAAGGTTAACATAATAATCATGTTGAGAAAAAGTTCATACCTTTTCCAGTGTCATCATCACAGCTGATATCGTCAACTAAAACAACCTGCCGAGATTCCTTCTCAATGCTCCCTTTAGAGCCATTAGGTCTTCGTCGACGTCTCCTATTGTGGTGTTCTAATTTTCTCCTACAACTTCGTTTACCCTCATCAAAATCTGACAAAATATGAAACCTACCAAAGGGTAGAAAAATCAGTATGAGCAGGTATAAATGAAAATCAAATGCCAATTAATCCTAGTCAGACAAAGCAATGGGCATGTTCATCTTTTTAGTGGTTCCAATGTAAATAACTGGAAGATTTAAAATCGCATGCACATCTAACTGTTTCTATATAATCCGGCAAAGTAGTTATGCTGAAGATACTCCACCACTGAATATGTAGGAAGTAAAACCCAAGTGATTAAATTGTTTCAAGATTTTTTATTTAATGCTTATCCTGCCACAAATTTATTTCAATGTGATTTCAGAGTCTAAGTTCTTTTCCCAATTATTCAGTGAATCAGTCAAGACCAAATCTTAATGCTACGTGAATCTTTTCTCAACATAGATTCTTTCCATTCAATACAAGAAAAACCAATCATTCAGTCAATATTTGAGAACGTGATAAATTGCTTAAATACTATGCATGAGCCTGGTTTAAACCAAATAATTAAATTTAGTAACTTCCACCATTATGTGTGCACAATATTCAAATATGGATAGTCCAAATACTGCACCACGGAAATGTTAGGGAATAAAACCTTAGTGCATAAATTGTTTCAAGATTTTTTATTTAATGCTTATCCTGCCACAAATTTTATTTCAATGTGACTTCAGTGTCTCAAGTTCTTTTTCCCAATTATTCGATGAATCGGTCAGGCCAAATTTTTAAACTATGCCAATGTTTGCTCAACAAAGATTCTTGCCATTCAACACATGACCAATCCTTTCGGTCAAATTTTGAAAACCGTAATAACTTGCTTATATACTATGTATGAGCCTGGTTTAAACCAAATAACTAAATTTAGCACTTCCACCATTAAGCATGCACAAGAATTTGGATTCACCTGCATACAGTGGATCTGCAACTAACATTCTCAATTAAACTTCTACAGATCTTGTCTATCGGTAAATAAATTATGCATCATATACAAGTATATATAGCTATAAACCCAGGTATTTAAACAAAATCATTCTCAACAGAGGTTCCTCGTGAAGAACCTATTTTCATTACAATCCTTATAATTGGTGATTCATGATCATAACATCATAACTCGGACAAAAACTATGTGAACACATCACTTCTGTGAATAATTTCCCCACAATCATAGTTAATACAGAATATTGATAGTCATCTGAGCATGTATTTCCATTTTGAATCACCAAGCCTGCAATATTGTAAAGACCCCAAAATTATATCCTCAGGTCGTGCATGTTCTATTACATGTGGAGAGGCATCTCAACCAGCCAAAAAAAACATGCTGTAGCAAAACCCGCCCCCGCCCTTTAGGGCAAAAGACAAGACGTAAACTGCAAGAACCATTCCACTTTAATTTTAAAGATACAAACAAGAAAATAGTTAGATTTATATGAGCCTATCATACTTGTAATCCATTTCACAAAATCACATCTTCAATTTGTCTCTATGTGAACTTCTTAATTGTGCATACATCAAAACAAGTCACCTATAAACAAATCCCACTTCACCAATTTATTCCAATATAACATAATGACAAACTAAAACCTATCCAAACCTAAATATCGTATCTTTAATCATCTGTACTCCTGTTTACGATTAAAAGAGATCAACTATAAACCATGGCTTATGTTTCTTCTTTTGTTTCCTATTGTTTGTTTCAAGTATTCAATCTATTGTAACTCTTTTTACTGTTGATTCTTTTTGAAAAAATTATAAAGCACAGTTGATTGTTTTAAATTAAGCAATAAAACCATATCTAAAGCGTATGTAAATTTACTAAGCAATTAAAAATGAACTCACTTTCCACATTGCTGACAATATCTCTTGTTCTCGCCATCAAGAACCACTGTACTCGCATTGGCACACCGCAAGCAGATCCGGTGCCTCCTATGGTACCCTTTGAGCTCACTAATATCGGCTTCGCACTCTGGAACCTGACACCGAGCCGTGGCCCCAGCCGGAATCCTAGCAGGCCGAACCCGCTTCTTACCCGGAAGATCCCCACTCGCCTCCTCCTCCAGCTTCTCATCCAACTCCGGGCAAGCACACGGGACCCGCCCCGCCAAAAAATTCGAGCAGATCAATCTCGGGTCCCTCTTCCTCACCCTGGTTGAATTGCTGGGCTGTTGACTTTGGGGTTGAACTGGGTCAACATCGGGTCCGGATTCTGATTCGGGTCCATTGATGGCTGGTGGGTCAAAGGTGAGGTTTAAGTTATCATCCATGTCGAAATCAAGAAAATCGGACCAGTCAAAGAGGGAGGAACCGTTGGGATCACCAGTTACATTACCGGCGTCGGTCGACGGAAACTCAAGGGTTTGAGGCACGTAGGCCGGAGTTTCCGCCGGCAGCGACAAGGATTTTTGTTGCATTTTCTTTGCCTGAAAAATGGGCGAAAAAGGGGTTTGGTGTTTACAGGTTTTTGTGTGCGTCTCTTGGGAGACGTAAGAGTCGTAGGCGGAGGTGGTGGGGTAGGGGTGGGGAGAAGTGATGGCGTTAGGTGGTGACACGGTGGCGTGGGAATCTGCAAGCGGCAATCATTGGGTGCTACGCGACCACCAATTAGATGATCTTTTTTGGTGAAAATTCATTGATAATAAAACATCAATTTGGTGAACATAATTAATTTGCTAAAATTGTTTCTTTTTATTTATGTATATGTTTTCTTCTTTGCATTTGGGTCATCATTAGTTTATTCAAGTTGAATAATATAATTCAATTTAATGGCAGATAATCATCCGATCATATGACAGTGGAATTGATGTGATTGTCACATAAACACATGATCATATGATGAATATCATTGCTTTGATAAACACATGATCATATGATGAATATCATTGCTTTAAATTAGTTTGTATAAGAAAATAAAATTTTATATTTTTTATACGGTAATTTATTCGATCATTCTTGGTGTACATTATCATCCCTTACAGTGTCACATGACATCATTTAATTGGACAGCTTAAAAAATAGTTTTTTTTAGTTAATTCTTTTTGGACAACACAGCAAATGTCATCCATATTTTAAGGAGGGTTGTAAAAATAGCATAATCTTAATTTATTTTGTCTGACCAATTATTTTGTTACACATACATTTTAGTTGACATTCTATTTTACATTCTACCATGTGGCACACAATTTTATCATTGATTTCTCTAACGCTTAAAACAATCAATGACCTCGATTTTGCCACATATTCAAACGTCGTCCAAATTTTGTACAAATAATATGTAACTAGCATAATTCAACTAATTAAATGTAAGCATAAGTTCAAGATAACATGAACACCTACTCCGTTTTGAAGAAAATGTGACTTAAATTCAAAAAACAGATACTTTTATATTGTGTTGACAATCATCTAGCATCTGTTTGACACACATTCTTTAAAAATACACTCTTTCAAAACTCATTTTTAACTACACATTCTTCAATGAAATAATATTTTTCATCGCATTAGTAATTTTTTCTTACTTTTTAACCATATATTTCCTATCATATCATTATTTAAAATACATTTTTTCATCAGTAATATCCATCAATCACGCCCTAATCTATTTGACAAAATTAAATTTAGGGGTACTTTTGTGAATTATAAAATTAGTACTTTAACTAAATTTATGTCAAAAAAAAATTCAAATTGTTTATAAGAAAAATTCAAATTTTGTAGGATGTCTTGTAGTTAGGAATTGAATAGTACGATACATTTAATAATAATAATAATAATAATGATGATAAAAGTTCATTGACCCTACAAAAATTGTTTACTTTAAAGTCTCTAAAGATATTTAAAATCTCAAATTGAATACAAAACACACACACTAACGCAGAAAGCTGGACAAATATTATCCTTTATTATCTTCCTTTAAAACGAAATTCTTTAATTTTCACTCATTTTTAATTTTACATTCGCACAATAAAATATTTTGTACGTAATTTAAATTTTTTATCTACTTTTTAACCACACATTCTACAAAAAGACACTATTCAAAATATCATTTTTATCAATAATGGCCATCAATTAGGATTTAGGGGCATATTAAATAATTTGACTCGAATAATTTCACTATAATGTTTTTATTATGGCGGACTAGCATTAATTTTGGGGATGTTCACAATTAGCAATCAAACTGCTCATGCAGTTTTCTTTACAATTTCACACTTGATCGCATCATATCTATCTATTTTAAAAATTATTTTTTAAATCAACGACACGAGTCTTGACAACTCATTAATTATCAAACTAATTGTAAAAATAAGGGTGTGTTTGAGCCACATTATTTAGGAAGAATGTATTCTGGAATAGTAGATTGATGGAGAATGTATGATTGAAAAAGAATGAAAAGTTATTGATATAATGGAAAATATTATTTTATTGAAAAACTCGATATTCTAGCCCGAAATAAGCCCCTCTTGGGCAACAACATAGGGCTTGATTTTTGGTATTACAAAGATTATCAAAACTCCATAACGGATCTTTTGATTTGTAATATTATTTTCTGATGCAAAGGATTCTCAAAGAGGCAACTGTAGAGTATACTATTGATACTACTCAGATCTTGCTTTAATATTCCCCATGATATTATCACAGTCATCAGGACTATGAAAAAGCGAAATGAAGATTTTAGAAACTCATAGAGACTATTGTACAACTAGATTAATTCTTAGAATTAGATTGTACCGTCTGAAATCAAATGATTATGGGTTAAGACTCGTTAGTTAGTGGGCACTATCAAAGGATGTTAATTTTTTTACTAAAAAATTCTTAAAAGCTTCAATAAGGTGTCCGTAGAGTCTCCAAATATCAATAAAAAATAGAAAATTATAGGAAAAAATTTCTTTTTTGAGTTTTGAAAAAAGAAGAATTTTGATTTTTCGAACAGAGTTCGAAATGAAAACAATAACATTTTATTGATTGGGCTTCATTTAGTAATTTCTTTAGAAAAATATGCGTGGCTCAGGGACAACTTGACTCGAACCACGTGTCAAAAGATCGAATCGAGCCTAATTTATGGACGCTAGTCGAGTTACCAAATATCCGACTCTATGAATCAATATTACGACTCACTACCGTTATGATTTTAATTCAAACTTAAAGGACCAAAACACGTGGGCATAGAAGTTGGACCACTTCAAGTGCAAATTTCTCGCTATTAAGCTCCACCTTTGGAGTAAATTAGATGAAAATTGTAAAAGTGATATTTTAATTTTCGTT
>CADEPE010014906.1:0-10068 GCA_902829205.1 Fraxinus paxiana | reverse complement strand
TTTTTTTTTTTTTTTTTTGGATGCGAGATGGAATAACTTTACTTCTTAAAGCAATCGCATGAATTTTGCCTAAATTTTATATTGCTTTATGTTATCAAAGAATTTTTGAAGGGATTAGAAATTTTTTACTCAAAAGATGCATGAACAGATAAAGTCAATCAATACAGCTGGTGTAAATTGGCATGATAATCATCTTCAATAGATAGTCATTAGTTTTTGCTCACAAACACATTGAGTTTCAGATTAAAGAATTTTCTGAATGTGAGTGAGGTAGTAGACTCTTAATATCGATGAGGTTTTTAGTTGGGCTTATATGCAATTGATAGGAAGATATGAACTCGAGAAGCTCCAATGGACTTTCTCACCATAATGTACTTCAGGAGTCGTTTATTTTTTGCCTTAACTTGATTATTAGTAATTGATACTTGACTCGAACTTTAATTACAAAAGTTTCAATTTTTCAACACTTTTATGAGTAATATAGAACGAATCAAGTTAGCTGGCCTGATGGCATTGTTTTATGTCTTTAAATCTCTATAATCGCTGTTTATGAAGCTCTAAATCTTTCTTGAAGCAATCGAATGAGCTTGGAAACTTTGAAGCTAATACAAGAGGAAATGGGACTACTCAAATTCATAACACGGCCAAAACAGTCAACAATTTTTCACATGGAACTGAAACTTGTGTTGATGCTAGACCAAGTGCCATACGTAAAGCTTCAAGGCTTGGGAAACCTGTTATTAAGGAAGAAAACTTGGGTAAAGTGACATGAAACCACTTAGATTGCGTCTACTGGAACAATATAGTCATTAGTTTAAGTTGAATTGAGTTCTCATTGATGCCTATTTTCTTGCAGAACCTTTTGATAACTTGAATCTGGCTGCTTGCTGTCGGTATGACAGTTCTTTAGGTGAGGCAAATTGAGAATATTTGTAGTTTTGAACTCTATTGTAATAGTGATGGCATTCAACTTATGTCAGATCCACCAATTGCTCTTTCAACTTGGGTTTAGAAAGTGATGGACTATGCTTTTGGCAGGCTTGTTAACAAAGAAATTTATCAAGTTGATCCAGGAGGCTGAGGATGGTACTCTTGATCTAAACAGAACTGCTGAAGTTTTGGAGGTAATGCTGTTAATAAATCAAAACTTGCAAAGTAAATAGGTTGATAGCAGTTAAAGAAGGCCTGGTTTATTTTTTGTACCTATTTGAAAATATAGCTTACATTGCTCCTTATAACAATACAGGTCCAGAAGAGGCGAATTTATGACATTACCAATGTTCTTGAAGGCATAGGTCTAATAGAGAAAACTGCGAAGAATCGCATACGTTGGAAGTAATGCTGTTAGACACTTGATGTTATTTTTTTGTCGTCATTTCTTACAATTAATTAGCTTCTTCATGGCAGAGGATCTGGGATATTTGGACCAAGAGAGCTGCATGATCAAGTATCTCAATTGAAGGTGCTCTTCAATGCCAACTGGTGTCATTTTGTGGTTACAGTCTAATGGGGATTGGAGAATATTAGAATAACTACATTATTTACCATGATCTACAAATACAAATTTGACCACTGGGCAAATGATGTCCAGTAACAAAATATTTGCAAAACTTGTCTTCTTCTGTCAGAGTTATTGGATTTTCCTGGTTAATAGGGGCAGAGCATAGTTATCACTATCATTTTAGTGGTTAGAGGTTTCAAAATTCTATTCTAATAGCTTTATTTGGCATAAGAATACGTGTTGATCTTTATTAAGCTACATCCTATGCATGCAATATTGTATTTCAAAGTTGAGGTTTTTCAGTGAAGAAATTTTTTGTTGGGAAGGTTTTGAAAGGTTTCTTATTATATGAAGTTTTGACAACTTATAATTTTTTGATTTCATTACAGGCTGAAGTTGAACGTCTATATGCCGAAGAACGTCGGATTGATAATAACATAAGGTTTGATTAATTGCTAAAGGAAAAGTAAGTCTTATAGTTTATCAGTTCTAGGTGCTGTTCTAACACCTGATATTTATCCAGGGACAAACTAGATCATCTATCAGAACTGGGATCTGATCAGAATTGCCAAAAGTATGCCATATTTTCTCTTGATGATTTATCTCTATCTCAGTATTTGATTTCATTTGCTAGACACTTATCTGATTGCATTTTTCAGGAATCTTTTTCTTACTGGAGACGATCTCACGAGCCTTCCACGTTTTAGGGTTTGTTAATCTCATGGTTTCTATATTTATCATGGCACCATATTTCATGTGTTCCATCTAACAGAATGTGTCTATGCTGCAATTGACACAGAATAAAACTGTCATCGTCGTTAAAGCTCCCCGTGCTAGTTGTATAGAAGTTCCTGATCCAGATGAGGTCGGTAGCCTTGATAGACACGATTGATAGATCATATATATCGATTTCTTATTGGCTACTTTTTTCCCACAGGACACTGGTTTCTCACAGAAGCATTACAGACTTACGTTACGAAGCCTTGCTGGACCAATCGACGTGTATCTCTTGAGGTTATCTATGTGATCATACACTTGAGTTCCTACTTAAATGTCTTGGCAACGGATTGCACTTTCTCTCTCTATACGCATTTCGGCATTTGTATAGACATTTTGCCAGCACACCCCCCCGCCCCAAAAAAAAAAAACTCGAGTACACATGAACAATAATTAGTAAAACAATGCATGTCCTGACATATAAACATTTCATTAGATACAGGTACCTAACACTAATTTTATGGCACTTGTAGCAAAAGTGAAAAGAATGATGACGTATCTGTCAATCGCACAAAATTATTGGATGCTACAACGAGCTCACAATCAGCTGATTTTCACAAAATAATCCTATTGGATGATGATGTAAGTTTATCTTCGGGCTTCAGAGATGGTTGTTTTTTTTTCCTCCCTCATTTTTTTAATAACAATACTTTTGGTTTCTATCTGCAGAGGGATAATGATTACTGGTTGAAATCAGATCATGAGGTCAGTGCAATGGATATGTGGGGTAAAGAAGATTGTTAGTTATTGAACACCTTTGAAAAAAATTGGATGGCCATCGATTCCAGATGTTTATATAATTTCTTTCTTTATTTTTTCCTCCAATGCGATAAATATAAGCTCTGATTCTCAGTAGGTAGATATGAAGAAAAAGTGTAGCACTAGCTCAGGTTTAGATCAACACATTCTGGTGATATAGGTTGAAATAAGTGGCTGCTGAAGATAACTTAACAGGGTTTGTTACATTTAGAAGCAGAATGTATATTTTAGCAACTAACGAGTGAATGGTGATGATCGATAATGGGAAGTTATTTGTAATCATTCTTCTGTGTTCAAGTAGGACGGGATAAACCAACATTTTTTCTTTTGATTTTCTGTTGTGTTGGGGGTGGGGAGCTTTTGTCCTGTATTAATGTGTATGAACCTGGGACTGTTCAAGATGGAGTCACTGGCTCCTTGTTCCTTTAGGATAGTTCTGATGTTAATTGTATTTATAGTGACTGTCTCAATTAGCATAACTTGTTCTCCTCTTGAATTCTTCGTAGGAATTGAATGCATCGTGCAACTTCTAGCCATGCTCGATTTTGCCAAGCTTAGGCTTTAGTTACGTTCACTTCTATATATAGCTTAGCTGTTGAGTTTTTTCATGTGATCATAAGTGCCTTGATGCATTAATTCTACATGAGCTTCGATCTCTTTGAAATTCTCTCCCATTCTTGATGGCAATTATTACCAATTTGGTAAAGAAAATTTTCATTAGTTCTGTTAAGTTATACCCAATATTTCCTAGCAAATAAACTAATGAAGTCAAACTCTCATCACTTGGGTATTATTTGGATAATCTAACACATTAGTAAAACTAATATTCTTTATTTTCAGATATATTTTAAATTACCTTTTTCCCACTTTTAGGTGAAAAGCTTGCTCCTTTAAAGAAAATAATTCTGGCCTTATTTTCAATTTTCATCTATAAAAAAATTAATATTTTAAAACTGACTCTTTCAGTCTTATCCAAACACGCTCTGGTCAACCTCAGGAAACACTTTTTGTAAATGCGTTCTAACGGCTATATTGACCAAAAACCTTATACTAAAAGTTGAAGATGAGGAAATATACAATTATAAAAGAATTGGGAATTATTTAAAATATTGTTTGTCAAATGTTAGCATGGGATCTATAATAAATTGTAAACAACGTATTAGCATCAATAAATCCAAAAAAACATCTATTCTCCTGACCCCTATTTATCGAGTGCGTATTTTCCTCAATCTTGATCCTGCGGCTCGCTTGGATTCTTCTGTAGTGGTGTCTTGTGGAGGAGGTTGAACATTATCACCTGCTGAAGGATGCACTAAATTATTTAGCATCACTTTCTCCTCTCTAGAATTCAGACTTTTGCTGGTCTTGACAAGGGGCTGCGCAGATGATGATTTTGATCTGTCCGAGGATATAGTCAGGGGAACTTCTTTGGAAGCTTGGATATATGATGTTTTTGGTCCGTTCAAGGATGTAGTTAGGGCTTCTTTGGAAGTTGCTGAAGGCCCTGCCTCTTCTGCCACATCTTCTTGGAGCCTACTTGAAGACGTACTAGCAGTAGGAGAAGGGGGTTCTTCGTTCTGCGGCTGTGTTATAGCAGTTGATCTGCGATTTGGTGTTGTCGGGTGGCCAATCTTAGCACCTTGATGTTCAGTCTGCAAGGTTAAAAACAGCAGTATTTCGATGATAAAAGCAAACATTCAATAGCTTACAACCGGGGGGTGTGAAATGACTAAAAAGTTCCTCTGATTTCAAAAAAAAAAAAAAATGGAAAAATGAAAACGCAAAGGGTTATTATTTCAAAAGAAAACAATTTTCACCGAGACCAATTTCTGTTGTCAACTCATCTAACTAATAAGAGATATAACTCGAGCACATTATACTTAAAAGGGATTCACACTAGAAAGTGGAAACTAGACTACATGACTTGCTGAGGTTAAAACATAAATGAGTACCGCAATTCATGATCCTCAAAACACTTTTCAAGAGTTGGAAGAAAATCTCAGAGCTAAAGAACAATTATTGTGCAAAGTGCGTTTGGTATACTATAAAGGATTAAGGTGATAGTATGCAGTATCTAGCACCATATCAAACACTAAGTCAAGATGATAGTATGCGTCAAACCAAAATATTTCTAGTACACACCTGTGAAGGGCGAGGAGGGGTTGATTGTGAATTAACATATTGTAAAATCTCAAATATTCTACTCTGACCATAACTAGCAGCCTTTTGCCAGTACAAAAATGCCATATCTCCAGCTCTTGTCCTCAGTTCGAACAAATTGCGATCTATTTCTGTCTCATGCTTAGCAACATATGGTCTAAAGAAGGAGTCATAAACATATTTTGTTCCCTGAAATATATGGAAGTAAAAGAGACTATACAGTTATGAAAGATAAGGAAGAAACTATCTAAAACTCAGGACTGATACATAGAGAAGGTCACAGACCTTTGTTTTAGGGTACCACAGGAATATAAAGAAGGCCAACTTAGCTTCACTGTACATTGGAACCCTTTACAGGCAAATAAACAAAACAAAAATTTTATGCACAAATCGAGCGTGAATAAAACTGGAAGTATTTTGTTTTCATCTACTTCGAAATACTTACCACCCAATAAACATGTCGCAAATCCTCTCACAAACTGTCAACCCAGCAACCAAGATCCTGAAAATTCAAGATCTTACTAGTAACTACTTGCAACTAAAGCTGTTGAAGGCACATATGCAAATATATAATTTACCAATACTGGCACCAAAACCGAAGTTGATCGATCTCAGGCTTGTTCATTTCCACAGTTTTAAAGCACTCGTAAGCAGGATAAGCATAACCCAAAACCAACCTGCAACACCAAATGCAGAATATATGAATCTTGCAATGGAATTAATAGGACCATATTTTTTTTATCAGCCAGAACCGAAGGTAGCACATACACAAGTCCTCTGGTTATAAAACACCCAATCATCTTGACTCCCTGTAACAGACAAATAGATCAATCAATAGGTCAGGATATGTGCTTCATTGATAAAATTTGAGCTTACAGGCATAGCATTGCCCAATTACATTCCAACAATCCTCCAGAAACACATTATAATTGTTCGAAGAAGAAGGGCCAAGCACGATGTAAATTGAAAAAAATCGAGGGTAAATTAGAATTATCATACAAGTGCAATGCGGTATTATTCAATTCGACCAGAAAAAATAAACACAATAAGGAAACATAAAAAGCCGCCAATGCATTTTCTTCCAATAAAACAAACTAAATACAAAATTGAGTTAATTACCCATCTTACACAAATGCATGCACATATTAGAATTCTAAATCTGAAAGTTTAAATACTTTTAACATTTTCAGCGAGTGAAGAAAAAAAAAATCATAAAAGTGAAGCGTCGGTGAGAAACCAATCATCACCTATGCAACAACGATTGTAATGTAAGAAGATAGGACTTTTGAAAGCGTCAAGACTTTCCGGTGTATGAACAATCGGCGCCGCCGTATGCGACGGCTAACCGTTAATACGTCGGCGGAGATGAGAGTGAGTAGGGGTGAATAGAGAGAAGGAAAAACTTGGGGGACCAAGTTATGTTTTGAATCTTGAACTTCATAGATTTTTAATTCTCGAGAAACAGGAGGGAGCGTTTCTCTGTAGACGGTCCACGGTTTGTCTGTGAGCCGTTGTACTGTGACCGTTTTAGAAAATAATTTTGCCTTTAGCCATTGATTGTAAATTAACGGTTGAAAAAGAGACCTTTTATCCACGTGCGATGTTTATGGAGTGCGCCTTGAGATGCCATACCTATGGAAAAATGCTAAAGGTACACAAGGGGATACATGGACACCCTTATGTATCCCCTTGTGTACTTCTAGCACAACTCATAACTATGAGGACATGGGAACACTTAATTTATAGGGTTTTTCCATTTGTATAGAATTTTGCCAATAGAATTCAAATATAAAATTCACATGGGCCCACTCACCCACCCCACATGAGTAAAATATTGAAAAAAAAATAAACCATCCACCCTCTATTTTGTCTATTCTGGTGCATTTTGGTAACTCCATTTTCTGTACGTGTAGTACAGTTCTAATTTGAAATGTCGTGGATGTCAAATTGATGTCAAGTTTTTTTATTTATGTGTAATATTATTTTATTAATAAAAAACCATGAACCTCATACGGTTTATTCTAGTCTATTAGAATGCTATAACATTTAATAGTTGTGAACATAGAAATAGTCGTAGATGTGACCGTGGAAGTGGTAGTGTTTGAAGTCATGACCGATAACGAAATAATTATTCAAGCTTAAAAAGGACCGGACATGACAAAGAGAAGGAAATGTTGGAAATATTGAAGAGGAGAAGATAAAAATAGAAATTTGAAAAAGATGAAATGAAGAATGCGGCTCAAATACGTGTCTATGATATGTTGTCCTAAAAATAATATTTGCCTCATCTAGTATGCTTTTAGAATTTTTGACATAGTTTAGAGGTTTGACAAGCCTTCAAGGAAGAAGCATAAAAAATTAAAAACACAATGGATTCTTCCTAGTTGAACTTGTTGAAAAACTTTAAAAAGTTTGAATATTTGATGAATGAATTGGAATATCTCAAGTAATGATTTACTTTTTTTTTTTTTTAATATTTGGAAATGAAAATCTATCATCTATTTATAGTATTTTCATCCATATGCCTCGATCATCTATTTATAGTATTTATAGTATTTTCATCCATATGCCTCGATCAGGTCCCAATAATTCATAATTTTTTTATGAATCAACACCATATTTCAAATGACAAAACAACCTAATGGCTCTAAAATTGAACATTATGCACTCATGGTTATATCCTTGCGTACGCATAGTAGAAGCAAAATTGCTTCAATTTCTTGCAGACGACTCCTTGTATATGTATGGCCATTTGTCCTATGTGTACCCATAGACATAATTTTCCATATTTTAGTTTATTTTCAATTCATCAACTTGGGCCAAATAAATTTCTTTTCATGCCCATAAACTAATATAAAAACATTATTTTGAATAAATTTACAACAATCCCCCACTTGTTCAAAATAATATCAATCAAAATTCAAATATAACAACACTTGTAGGATTAGATATATTTCGATTTAAATCTAACCACGGTGAAAATCTCACAAAGTATTATCAAAATTTCAGGTTGCATGATAGTTTTGAACCAGACATTCCTTACGATAATACATGTGAAATCACACACGTGAGTGTTACGTTTTCACAAGCTCATCAAACTCGGTTTAGTGTCATTTTAGCCCTGCACTTATCCTATTCGTTGAACTTTTAAAATAGACTCTCTAACTCTCTAGTGAAGCGGCACCACCTTGAAGTTCACATAGGTGAAGTTCTTTCAATATCTTTGTTAATTTTAGATGTACTTGGTATTGAATCTCATTAAGAGTTTTATTAACTTATCCCTCTGATTGTAACAACCAACACTACTTATCAATGATAAGATTTTATTATATGTTAATAATGTTGAAACTTGTCCAATTATCGAATGACTTGTTATTACCATTTGAACCTAGATATACTTGTTTAGTATAATTAACTATGGTTACCATTATTTGTGAACTTTTAATCAAAGAGTTTCAACCCCATCATGTTGATCTTACTAACTCTCTTGTAAGAGGTATAGTCAATGGATCAACTAAATTCTCAATGGACTTAACATATGTGAGAGCAATTATTCCATACTCGATTAATTTTCTCACATCCTTGTGTCTTAGACTCATATATCTAGACATTCCATTATATACTTCACTATATTCTTGTGCTAAGGTAGCTTGACTATCACACAAGATATGTATTGAAGAAATATCCTTTGCATCTAAAGGAATTTCATAAAGAAGATCCCTTAGCCATTCAGCCACTTTTCTAGTTTTGGTCAATGCTATAAACTCGGAATCCATTGTTGAGTGTGTAATACATGATTGTTTTTTAGACTTCCAAAAAATTGCACCTCCTCCAAGAATAAACACCCAACTTGAAGTAGACCTATTTTCTCCCGCACTCAATATCCAACTTGCATTGGTATATCCTTCAAGAATAGTTGAGAACTTTGTAAATTGTAGTTCAAGGTTTTTGGTTTTCTTTAAGTAACCAAAACTCTTCCTATGGCCTTCCAATGTTGTGAACTTGGATTACTAGTAAACCTACTTAGTTTACTCACAGCAAATGCAACATCGGATCTTGTACATTGTACCGTTTACATAAGACTTCCGATTACACTTGCATACTCAATTTGAGCTATTGATCTTCCATCATTCTTTACTAACTTGATACTTGAATCCAACAAGGTATTTGTCTATTTAATGTTCAAATGTTTAAACTTATTTATCACATTCTCAACATAATGTGATTGGCTTAATGAATAACCCAAACTATCCTTCTTAACTTTGATACCAATGATAGTGTCCACTTATCCAAAATCTTTCATTTTGAACATGAAAGATAGAAACATCTTCGTTTCTCTAATCCTTTCTATGTCATTACTAATAATTAACATATCACGCATAAAGACATACAAATGTAATAATATTGTCATATACTTTGATATACAAGCATTTATCAACCGAATGATGAGTAAAATCATATGACATAATAGTAGTGTCAAATTTCTCATGCCATTTTTTAGGAGTTTGTTTTAAACTATATAAGGACTTGATTAGTTTGCATACCTTATGTTCATTTTTCAGTATAACAAATCCTTTCGGTTGTTCCATATATACCTTCTCTTCGAGATCTCCATTTAGGAATGTCGTCTTGACATCCATTTGATATACATGTAAATTATAAATAGATTCTAATGCAAATAAGATCCTTATTGAGGTTATCCTAGCCACGGGTGCATACGTGTCAAAGTAATATATCCTTTCTTTTTTGTTGATATCGTTTAGTTACTAATCTAGTTTTATATGTATTGAGTGTTCCATCGAAATTATATTTCCTTCTAAATACTCATTTACAACTAGTGGATTTAGAACCCTTTGGTAAATCAACTATTT
>CADEPE010014848.1:0-10026 GCA_902829205.1 Fraxinus paxiana | reverse complement strand
AGTTGCTACCAGAGAAAAGCTCCCAGTATTCATTGTCCAGATCCCGTTTCGCTCCATACAAAATACCCCAGCTGAACAAAGCTGTTTTATCTCCTCGAAATCTGCACCCTCAATGCCTCCATCTAAAAAGAATATTAATGCTATCGGAATTTGAAACAGGAAATAAAAGCCCCCACTAGTTTATCTTCAATGCATTTCGTCTTTCACTCACTTCAGGCAACCTACCTAAGATTAGCACCAAAGTAAATACACTTTGTACTTTAGGCAACCTACGTAAGACTAGTGCCCAAGTAAATACATTGTGTACTTCTTTCAGAAAATAATCAATGTATCATATCTCCATTCGACTTTGTCACGTGACAAGGAAAAGTTAAATAAACGTACTCATCTGCATATTGTTGAGTTTCACCCTCTGGAAACTCGCCAGATGGGAAAAGTTCAATCACGGGAATAGATAGAGGATCAGTTTGCTGAGGTGGTTCTTTTTTCTTCCTGCAGATTGCAAGTTAATTTCAAAGTCTCGAATAAAGAGAAGGACAAGGCAAATATGTGAAAGAGTATGTCTCACTTGCTTTTACTTTTCTTTTTCTTCTTTTTTGCAGCTTCCGAATATTCCAGATGCATGCAATAAATGAGTCAGAGAAAAAAATAGAGCAAAAACTGCACAAACTGATTCAAGACCAAGAAAATACATTTTAGCCCCTGTTTGGTACACATTAAAATTTTCATTCTCATTCTTCTACTCATTTTCAACCATACATTCTTCAATAGAATAATATTTTCCATCACATTAATAACTTTTCCTTCTTTTTCCACCACACATTCTCCATCAATCTACTATTCTAGAATACATTCTTCCAAAATAATGTGGCTCAAACACACCCTTAATAGCAAATTACTGAAATTCATAATAATTCTTGAACGTCTCAAAACATTAAGTCAAACTAAAAATAAACACCATCATGGTTGTAAACTTGAACAGCATATATCAATAACCACAAACTAAACGAAATCACGCAAAATTAATGTGAATGCAAACAACACCATCAAAAGCTACAGTGTTACAAGCAAATGCCAGATTCTGGATGGTCTCATTGTCGGGCTATCTGCAACATGATCAATGCCATCTTCTTCTCGGCATTTGTTAAACGAGATTCAACATAACAAAATGAGAATATTTATAATGCCAACTACACTACAAGCAAAAGGAAAATAAAGAAGCTATAGAAAAAGGGAAATTAAAAAAAGGCTTCACCAACATAGAACCAACTGATATTGAGATTACTGCTTCAGCACAATTAAGCCATCACTTCATCACAAGAATCACTCTCAAATCAGGAACAATAACCCAGAATACAACAGTCAAAATCCACTATAGTGCAAGAAGGGGAAAGTTAACATGGAGCAGTAGACAGATTCCTTGTGTGCCTTCACTTTTACATTCCCTACCATTTAGACTCTCTAAAAGAGACATACTTGAGTTCCCCAAAATCTTCACTAAATCATAAATATAATAGAACAATGAGTCATATAATTGCTGCTACAACCACAACCACCATCACACGAATAAAACATGAATCAACCAAGCACGGCTTGAACACTAGATCCCTCCGCATGGGGAAACTACTGTTGACTAAATATATGGAGAAAAAAGGGTCTTACAGGACAGAGAAGTAGTAGTCCAATGACATGCCAAAACAAGATATGTTACATCTTTATGGATATGAACTGCAAATAAAGCTCCAATAGTTACTGGGTTGAATATTTATCTAAAAAACGTCTATTGTAATGCTCAACTATTATGTGTACACGTGTAATGCAATATCCACCTTGGAAACTCCTCCGAAGTGCATATTCTAGTTCTTCGAACGGGATTTATACCAGAAAAACATAAGTTTCTTCCCATATCACTTGTGCAAACAAGAGAAAAGTTCAATTATTTTAACAAGGTATCACAAATCAACTTACTCTACGTGCAACCTTCATGCCGCTAAAGAAAAGGGAAACCATCGCCCTTGCAACTTTATGAGTCATATATTTCCATAGCAAGAATACTAAAATTGTTGATTATAACCTCTTTCAAACAGGAGAATGTAAATCAATAGCTCTAAGTATGGTCTCAGAGAGATAATTCTGGTCCTTCAAAAAGGAAGGTTTTTTTTTGGCCGAACTTTCAGCTCAAACAAGGTTTGTCTTGTGTTTCCGAAACAGATGGTAACTGAAGAAAACCTAAGAAAGAAGGTCAAGGTTTATAAAGCACAAGCCTTTTTTGCATTCATATCTCAATCCTTCAACCTTCATGCTGCAGGTGAAGTGTCGAATCAAGAAATTCAACATGTGAAATATCAATTATTTAGCTAATTTAATTAATATATACCAGGAGTAACATTGTAAGATAAAAATTTGCATAGCAAATACAATGAAAATGAACTTTCGGGTAGAGAAATTACACGCATTACGTCGATTCACTTTTATTGTTTAGTTGCCAGCATATTTTCAAACCATGTGGCTCCTAAATGAAGCAGAACACATCAATTAGAATCTTTGATAAAGAATCGAGTTCAGTTAATACATTGAAATTTTGCATAATTTGGATTGATAACTATTTTATCAGTAATCGGTCTTATACAATTATATATATTTTTCTTAATTTGGCCTTCTTAATTAATCATTGTCCTTTCCAAGTCCCTGTAGGCCCTTTAATTTTTACATTATATTTACCTCATTTAGTCTGCATAAGATCCTACATCAAATCAATTAACTTATGAAACAAATAAAAGATCTTATTTTTCTTAACATATTTTCAAGTCCCTGTAGTCCCTTTAATTTTTACATTATATTTACCTCATTTAGTCTACATAAGATCGTACACCAAATCAATTAACTTACGAAACAAATAAAAGATCTTATTTTTCTTAACTAATATGCTAGATGCACATAACTACATAAGCTTAACCGTGCACAAAAAGCCCATGAGCGTGATCCCATTTCCATCAAAATCCTCAACAAACTCAAAAGGCAGTATTGAAAAACGAAGCATGTATCAAAACATTACCTTGTGGCTCATCCACAGTAAGGTCATCAATTTTATCCTCAACTTCTTCTTGCACGGCCTTCCCGTTCGCTTCGCTAATGCCATTCGATTGCTCTGACTTTCCGTCCTCCAGAGGGATTTGCTCAGCCAATCCTTCAGTCGCCATTTCTACAACGACAGCATTAACCAAAATTATTACTATTCATGTACACATGATTAAACTAATCTACCCCCCAATAAAAAATCACGAAACAAATTACAAAAAACGTGAAATTAGGGCTGAATCAAATTTTGAAATTTTCAAAAACCTGAAAAGAATAGCACAAAACAGCGAAGAATAAATTTATTTATGGAAACATTCCTAACCTTAAAAGACAATTGTTCGATTCTATTGAAATGGAGATAGGCGTCTGCAGACTGCAGTGGAAAATTTTGGGGCCGCTTTGACTGTTGCAAGGGAGGGTGGGAGATGAGTATTTATAGTAATATTAATAATAAATAAAATAACTGTAAAAAAAATATATCGATGCATTAACGAGAAAACAGTATCAATTGGACCGGGTCATTCCCCAGCCCCTTAATGTGTAGTTATTGACTTGTAGTGATTGAAAATGGGTTAATTAAATTAATAGTCACCAAATTTTGAATAATTACGTTAATGATTATTAAAGTTATTTTTAAAAAAAAAAATTATAGTAACTTAAGTTTAACTATTACAATAATAAACACTTGAGAAATAAGTTTCTAACTATCACAACAATAGATGCTTGGTAAAAATATTAATATTAAATCCTCGTGACACCGCTAAATATAAATGTGCCACCAAATAATGTTACTTAAAACGCTACGTTAGCAAAAGTCAATTTTATTAAAAAAAAAAAAAGTAATGTGGGTTTATTATACGTGATGACCCTTTTTACGTGTCCCTTGTATCCCCGTAACATATGTATATCTTTTTCATATTTCTAAAATATATATTTCTTCATCTTCTTTTCAACTATACATTTTTCAATAAAATAATAATACACGCAGATCTAAAAAATTTCTTTATTTTTTAACCACGTATTCTTTATCAATCTACTATTTCAAAATGTATTCTTAGCCACAAATGAAACTCAATTTTTGAACGGATAACCATTTGTGTTATAGCTGTAAGAAAATAATTGTGATTATCAACGTAATTACTCAAAATTTTAATGACCATTGACACAATCAACAATTTCCAAAACTTACAGAAATTGCTTAGCCCCTGTTTGTCAACCATTAATCTAAAACTCTATTTGCTACAATAAGATTATTCACTACACATTCACCCAATAAAATATTCTACACACAAATAAATAAACTTACTTTAAATTTCAACCACACATTCTCCAAAAAATATTATTCAAAACTCAATTCTTCTCCCAATAATGGGAGACAAATAAGCTCTTAGTTGGCACAACGTTGCAATGAATATTTCATGTAATCTCTATGCGATATTCTCAAACTAAAAATAGTAAAACGAGAATTAAAGCAATATTTTTTTACATCAAGATCTTAAAAGAGATTAAGAGTCCGTTTGACATGACTTTTAAGAAATTAAAATGAGATTTTAAGACTCTAAAACTTTTTGGACCCATTTGTAGTTTACTCTAAAAACTCTTTCAAGGGAGAAATATCTTTTAAAATTTGATTTTCAAATACCAATTAAGGAAGTTTTTTCAGGAATCTATTCTCGACAGAAGCCTTGACAAATGGACCATATAAACTTCGTTGCCATATAATTTTTCCACACATTCTTCAATTGTTATTGACACCGTCCAATTCCCTTTGTGGGGGTAGAACCTGTCCATTTTACTATTTCCAATGGGAAACACTTTGTTCAGATTCTCAAGATACATTGATCGAACCACCCAATATCCACCCCTAATATGTTTTGAGGGTTGGGTACATGTTCCTGATCTTGAACTCGTCAACTGTCGATGTATTGCTCGAGCTACTTTGGTGGTGAGTGATAAGTGCATTTTATACGCTCATTCGGACTTCAATTCTAATTTTATTTTATACAATATGAGAGATTATCTACTTAATTATAGGAAAATCCCATCTTGAATACAATTTAATAGGCTATTTGGAGCTTAGTAGAGTTGATTTGAAGCAATCAAAGATTAACCAAATTGCAAGAGATTAATTGGAAGTATTAATAGAGCATTCGGTAAAAAAATCATAAGTTTTGGGTGTTAAATTTGACATTTAGAAAGTTTGAGGACTAAATTGCAAACTCCGAAAACTTGTCTCAGGTCAACTGTGGTCAACTGTTATGATTTTGGAATGAAGAGGACTTAATTACAATATTAAAAGATGAATTACTAAAGTCACATGAGAAGAGAAGTCGAAATGAAGAATTTTGTTTCCTTTTATTTCTTAAACTCTTTGGTAGAAACTAATTGGAACTCTTTGGTGGAAATCAAGTTGATCAAGGATTTTGCATAAATCTTGTTCTATAAATAATTAAATACACACCATGGTCCAACAATTAGAGGATGCTTGTGAGTTTCATACACATACATTCAAGCCAATGTTCGGGGGATTCATTGTAGATATATTATTCAAGGCAAAAGGAGTGAAAAATTAAGAAATCAATCAAGAAACTATGAGTTCCAAGATTTTACAAAAAAAAAGACAAAATCTTGGTGCAAGATTTTCATTTTTTTCTCGTTTTTCCTTAATATTGGTGATGTACTTTAATTCCTTCTTGTATTTTTATTCTCTCATAATGTGGAATTAAGTAAATAGTTATGTCGAAGTCATAAATCCTAATACTTAAACCATTATATAAGAAAAATAAAATCACTTTTATCGTTTTAGTACATTTAAATGTAAAATCACAAAAAGAAAAATAAACATTTTCTATTTATTTTCAATCGAATTGAAGTAATTTAACCAATTATTAGATAGTAATTATTGTGAGAATGATATTCGGATTCATAGATCTACTTTATTACTTGTATATTTGCGGGATATAAAAATCAACAACACTGAGAATGGGTAGTCAAGTCATGTCCGGGGGGACAAATTGGAAACGCCTTTAGGGGCTCTAAAGATTGAAGATAGCATGCTTGAGAGTACTTAATATAAAATACAAGTGATTATAAGCGGTGAAGTGTTTAGTAAGTTGTGCATCTTATAAAATGAGCATGGGCCAATATAAAGTATATTTGAAGTGTTTAAATCCGCTTAGAAAAACATGCACTGTTCTTTTAAGCTTAGCCGAGGAGGAGGCACTCAAGACATGTGGCTGGTAAAATTCCAACGGATGTATCATGCACAAGAATAAGCCACGGCATTTTTGTTGCATGATTTGGATAAGAAAAGTTCTCTCTCGAGCACTCACCACCATTGTTGTGTACCTTCACCTACTCGACATTCTCAACATTGCCTACTGCGAATTGCAATTGACATCTAATTGGGTTTGATTGATGATCAAGAAAAGACTATTCTTATTATCAATCGAACTTCCAATTTGCTTCAATGTGTTTTCGGCTTTCCAAGCACCCTTCCCACCCTTCATTATTATCTCCAACTTTTTCTTATTACAAATCAACCTCTCTGCTTTCTTTTTCTTGGCATTCGAGCTTCAAATGTCATCGCCAATCTGTAATTGTAAACCCATTTTATCATTTTTGTTCTAATAATTCCAATAGCAGGATTGGCCCGGACGATCCTGCCGATGATTATGCTGATGAAACGAGTGCAGGAGGAGTTGCTACCGTTATAAAAGAATTGATCCCACAAGGCAACACGCCGATTATATCTGCTTGCTTTAACACAATATCACCAAACCCAGTGTGGATGTTCTGATGTGCGTGTGTACATCATTTTATGTCATTATGAAGTTCGCTTTAGACATATATTCTAATGATATAGAGTGGCGAAGAATACTAATATTTTTTTCCTTTTGATATGCATTTTTGTCTTTTGTTTTTCTCTCTCCATTTATTTTAGATTAGGGGTTTAACTTTCATTTCAATATAAATTTGACATTTTTAATCGTTGAATAGATAATTTTCATTCATTAGGGATCTCAAGTCACAATATTAAGTCCATGTTTGGTGTAACTTAAAAATTGATAAAAAAGTTAAGTCAATTAATTTTAACAACATATTTAATTAGACACAACTTTTATTAAAATATTCGGAAAAATATGATTTTTAGCTACCCCAAACGAGCTAAATAGGTTGAGAATATGTAACCTCACTCTTGAAATTTGAGAATCTATATCTACATTCCTGCAAAGGTTGAGAATCCCATCCCTAATTTTCCCACTAACTTTTTTTAAAAAACAAAGAATATATGAATATCTTAAGCCCCATTTGGCCTCAATTAATTTATAATACATTTTTCTATATCTTCTTTTTAACTGCATATTTTTCCATAAAATAATATTACACATAAATGAAAAAAAAAATTCCTTCTTTTTCAACCACACATTCTTTAAAAAAAAAAACTATTTTTCTCATTATAAATTGAAATAATAGAATCCAAATAGGGGCTAAATTTAAAACGGGCATACCTTGGCCTTTTAGAATAGTTGTCTTGGACAACATGATAAATTTGAAATACACAAAAAGTGTCTTTCACTTGGTAAATAAAATAAACATTTAATTGTAATTGCAAGAGAAAATAGTAATTGAGTCTTATTTGTCATATTGAATGGAAGAATTAGATTTTATTACAATATAAAAGAGTCAAAGAAGATGGCACCACGTGTTGCAATTTTTCATCGTCGTCGAAAATGTTTTTTTTTTTTTTTATCCCTCACGCATCTCCTCATCCTCTTCACGCAACCCATCTCATCTTCCATTTTCACATGCAATTAACTTCATCCATACACCATCATTAATCAATCCACCAAAATTGATTCTTCGTCACTAATGAACTAAAAAATCATCCACTTCTGTTCCTTCACATTTTACCGTAATATTTGGTGAGTACTCTAAAATTCCAATTTCTCTGGAAACTTCGATTTCTTTCCAATTTTAATTTCTTGTTAATTTTATTGGCTGATGCAAGGCTGGGAATGCTGGTAAAGAAGAATTAGGATGGAAAAGTGTTTGCAGAGAACATGAAAATCATTTTTGCTAATGTGATGGCGGCATTAAAACTCAATGAGACCGTCAGATTTGGAAGTTATGGAGATACTGATTTTGATGATAATAGTAAGGCTGTTTCAAGACTCTAAGGTCTAATGAACTGTTCTTTCACAGAAGAAGCAAGGCCAAACATGATCATATTGTATTTTCCTTCCATTTGATTTTTTTATAAATTTCACATATTACCATGAAAATGTATACCGTTGATGGCTATCATCGATTTTTAAAACTCACCGTTGTGTATGATAAAATGTTGGCTCTAGTAGAAAGACCATAAGAAAAAATTATCTTCATGCTGCGCGGTGATATGGGTGCGCGCACGAAATTGTCTCTGTGTGGCATTCTTAAAACTCACCATTATGTTTTGTAAATATGTCGAGCTTTGGTGACCATGTACACTTAATTGATGGCTATCCTCGATTCTTAAAACGCACGATTGTATATGATAAAAATGTTGGCTCTAGAAGAAAAACTATATAAAAAAAAAATTGTCTCCGTGCGCACACGAAAACACGGCCCGTGTCTCCGTGCTACGCAGAGACACCGTGTGTGTCTTCGCACAACGCAGAGACATAGAGGATATCGTGTCTACCGTTTGTTTTTTTTGCTAGAAAAAAAATACTTTCAAATTATTTCTTATTTTTTGACATTTCATTCTATTAATATTAATACTACAAAACATTCAATTCTATTACATATTAATCTTTACTATTTTTATTCTTATATTTGAATTCAGAATAAAAAAAGGGAAAATAGCAGTTACGGTACCAAATCTTTCATTTTTTTTAAGACTTTGTCCAAACCTTTCATTTGTGTCACCCACGGTACCAAACATTTAAACAATTCGCATCTAAAGTCCAAATTGATGGATTCTGTCAGTTTGACCCAACAAACCGTCAGTTGACTTCAAAAATTAAAATCTTAATACTTTTGATCAAATAAGAGAAAGGTAAAATGATAACTTTATAATTTTAATATAAAAAATAAACAAAATCCACAAAATAAAACCCATCTCCTTCTTCAATCTTTCCCAATCCTCTCACCCAAAAAATAAAATTACACTCCCAATCATCCTCGACACCAAACCGGGCTTAGCACACATGGGCTTAGCATTAGTAACAAACGGCACGACACCGCAATTGTTCAAAGACTCGAATATTTCAAGTAGGCAGTGATTATTTTTTTTCAAGAAAACCAGCTTGAAGAAGCCTTTGTATTGATTGACAAAGAGGCGCAAGTGGGACATGGACGCTGTGGTTAGAGATGGGAATGGCAATGGAGCGGAGTTGTTTTCCAATGACCATGAACACGATGGCCACGAGAAGATGATGTGTGAGAGAGATGGGTTTGGGTGAAGACCCATGCTAATTTCTCTAGCAAGTTTGGCTAATCTTTATGTGTCTTTTACCAATTCTTGGGTGGGATTGAAAAGAATGAGCGGGATTTTGGTTCTTGATTTGGGGATATTACTGCTATTGAAATTAGTATCATCAACATCTTCATGGTGATTATTGTGATTAAAGAAAAAATGATTTTGGGGAAGAAGAACAGGGTTGGTATTAGGGCTGGGCGTGGGTCGGAGAACCGAACCGACCATAAACTTTCGAGTATTTAATAAATGGAACCGTCAAGTCCAAATATAATTATGGAACCGTTCGGGTTCGGTTTGGTTATTTTCGGTTCTATACCATAATTAAAGATTTTAACATTTACAACAACACTACATAAAAATAAAATATTAAAAGTAAATTAATTCAATTTATACAAACACCAAAAAGTAGATAAAATCCTTCAAAACATGGCTGATTCATATCAACAGTTTATTTGCTTCAAGCAGTCTGTATAAAGAAAATGAAA
>CADEPE010014835.1:0-14190 GCA_902829205.1 Fraxinus paxiana | reverse complement strand
TTGGTGTAAATTTCCCAACACTATCTTCATGAACATGGCATCATTCACCAGAATTCATGTGTTGACATCCTTCAACAAAATGAGATTTTCGAACGAAAAACTAGACACATCCTTAGTTTAGCTCGTGCCCTAATGTTCACTACCAATATGCCAAATTTTTTTTGGGGGCGATGCTATCTTGAATGCAGCCTATTTTGTGGCGATGCTATCTTGACTGCAACCTATCTCATAAACAGAATGCCTAGCCAAATCTTTTTATTTGTCACCCCTTTTCAAAAAATTTAAGATGCCTTTCTTCACCCTCGACTAAGTTCCACTCTTCCCCTTAACATCTTTGGCTGTATAGCATTTGTACACGTTCATACACACCAGCAAACTAAACTAAAACCTCGAGCCACAAAATGTGTTTTTCTTGGATATTTATCTACTAAAAAATGTTACAAGTGCTATGATCTCGTATCACATCGCACCTTTGTCAGTCTTGATTTAACATTCTTTGAAACCACTCCTTTCTACCCCAAGTCCTCAATTCAGGGGGAGAATTTGAGTGAATCTTGGATCTTGAATCACTCAATTGGTAAATACTTTTCTTTGATTTTTTCCCAAACACTGATTCTATCACACTATCATCATCCTCCACTCCTTTGTCGGTTACAGAAGGAAGTTTACACTTAGAGGAATGTGTAGAAAACAGCATAACAAAGAGGTACTGGTTTACTCACGAAAGCCAAAATCAAGGCCCAATGAGAATCTCACACCTAAGGTATCGATTGAGTCTGAACTGGCGACAGCTCCGTACAACCAAGAGTCTTTTCCTAGGTCAAATTAGGTAGTAAAACTTCTCTCAAATACACCTAAACCTGATGATACTGATTTACCTATTGCACTCAGAAAACAACTTCGTTCATTTAATCTCCATCCCATTTTAAAATATGTATCCTACAATGCATTGTCGATAGAGTATCGTGCTTTTACTTCTAACCTTGATAGTGTGAAAATTCCTAAGAATATCTTAGAGGCATTGGAAATTTCTAAGTAGAGATAAACTGTGATGGAGGAAATAAAGGCATTGAAGAAAAAAATGAAACTTG
Source organism: Fraxinus paxiana (assembly GCA_902829205.1). Classification (NCBI taxonomy): domain Eukaryota; kingdom Viridiplantae; phylum Streptophyta; class Magnoliopsida; order Lamiales; family Oleaceae; genus Fraxinus; species Fraxinus paxiana. The sequence continues at coordinate 13,099 of CADEPE010014835.1, read as the reverse complement.
AGAGGTGATGAATTTGCCAAATGGTAATAGAATAGTGGGTTGTAAATGGATGTTTAATGTGAAGTACAGAGCCGATGGGACGATAGAGAGGTACAAGACTTGTCTTGTTGCGAAGGGATTTACTCAAGCCTATGACATTGACTACATAGAAACTTTTACACCTGTGGCTAAGTTGAACGCAGTCTGAGTTCTTTTGTCCTTGGCCCCAACCTAGATTGGCCACTTCATCAACTCGACATAAAGAATGCTTTCGTGAATGGTGAACTACAAGACGAGAGTTTCATGACACTACCTCCAAGTTTCCGTAAAAAGGAAGAAGAAAACAAAGCATGCAAGTTGAAGAAATCAAACAGTCTCCTAGAGCATGGTTTGATAGATTTTCAAAGGTGATAAAAATGAAGGTTATTGTTAGGGACAATTATATCACACTATGTTCTACATGCAGAAAAATGGGAAGAAGGTGATTTTGATTGTATGGGTGGACGACATCATCCTAACTGAAGATAATATCGATGAGATGGAAAGATTGAAGAAGGTCTTAGCCACTGAATTTGAAGTTAAGGATATGAGACAAATACGGTACTTCTTAGGAATGGAGGTAGCTAGATTGAAGAAAGGGATCAATGTTTCTCTGCGAACGCATGTCCTTGACCTCTTAACTGAAACGGCATGCTCGGTTGTAAGTTGAGTGACACACCTATTGAAGTCAGAAGGATAATAGATGCAGGAAAATCTGTTGAAAGGGAGAGGTATTAGAGGCTTGTTGGTAAACTAATCTATCTATCACACACTAGACCTGGTATTGCCTTTACATGTGGTAAGCCAGCATATGCACTCGTCAAAAGAAACTCACCTAAAAGCTGTGTACAAGATACTAAGGTATCTCAAGGGGATTCCAGGTAAAGGTTTATTTTTCAAGAGATGTGATAGAAAGGAAGTGGAGATCTTTATAGATGCTGATTGGGCAGGTTCAACTGAGGATAGAAGGTCTAGTACTAGATATTGCACTTTTGTATGGGAAACTTAGTCACTTGGAGAAGTAAGAAACATAATGTAGTAGCCAGAAGCAGTGCTCAGGCTGGGTTTAGAACTGTTGCATAAGGGATATGTAAAGAATTGTGGTTAAAGAAACTTTTTGAAGAACTACATGGCACTGTAAGATTACCGATCAAACTCTATTGTGGTAACAAAGCTACCATCAACATTTCTTTCAACCCCGTTCAACATGACCAAACTAAGCATGTAGAAGTAGATAAATATTTCATCAAAGAAAATGTGGAGACGGAGTTATTTGTATGACCTATGTTCGTATAAAAGAACAAACTGCATACGTCTTTACTAAAGGATTACCAAGGCACGATTTTGATGATTTCATCGGCAAGTTAGCTATGAGCAACATTTACAATCCAACTTGAGAGGGAGTGTAGAAATCCTAGAGATTAATCATGATTTATATGCGATTGATTATGATTTATCATGATTGATATATAATTTATTAAATCTTTCCATAACTTAGACTGATCGTTAGGCTAATTTCTTGTATCCTAAATTAGAATTTTTTTTTTAGTTTTTATTTTCATTGTTGTACTATAAATAGGGTGTAATAGGTTTGTACAATTTAATCAAGAAATAAAGAAAATTCTTATTTCATTCTTCACTTTGTATCTGTGCCATGGTTCTTTATGTCCCTTTCTACATTCTAACTTTCTAAGATTGGGTCTCCCATTTTTTTTCCTGGCTAATAAATATTCTTCATCAATATGCTACTTCTGTTTGTTGTCTTAATTTATTTTATTTCTAAAGAATATTGTCTATATTACTTTGAGGATTGACCATAAAAGTCATTGCACATGCAACTAAGATGTTTCATTTTCTTACTTTAGTATTGTTTTTCAGTATCTATATTACTTTGAGGATTGACTGTTAAAATTCATTGCACACAAAATGTAGGTATTACTTTTTCTGACTTTATCTGTGCTTAGCTACTTGTTCTATTTCTTTGTTTTTCAGTCAACTGGATAATAACAACTTTGCTGGGCGTGAAATACCTTCTTCATATAGCAACATGTCTCTTCTGTTGAAAATGTAAGTGCATAAAATCTTCATTTCTGCTCTAAAATATTGTCCATGGTTGCTATTCTAAGTTAAATTATGCATGAAATATAGTCCAAAGTTGTGGCACTTTTATCTCTAAAATGTGAATATCTACTTCACTTGGAAGCTGTTTATTTTTTACCGGAAGCTTTGTCATTTTAATCAAAGATGGACCCGTTCATTGGAACTAGGTAAACATTCTACAATTTATTTGAGCTAGGGTTGGTGACAATTTGTTATTTTGTTTACTGTTTCAGTAGTCTAAGAAACTGCAATTTACAAGGGCCAATTCCTAACTGGAGCAATATGCCTTCTATTGCATATATGTAAGTCATTATGCACAAGTTTTACTAAGTTGATTAATAATCACTATAGACGTATCTTTATGGTGCCAAGTGCCAGCCTTTTATTGAACTGTGGGATTTCCTTGTTTTAAGTAGCATGTACTTAGCTGAGGTGAGTACTAAATGGTGCAGCAGAAGTACTTATCTGATTTCCTGATAATTTTCTGGTCATTGAGTTTTGAGTTAGTACACTTGTTAATTGGGGTTCTAATATTGATCGTGATCTTAATTCAGAGATATGAGCCTAAACCAGCTTAATGGATTTATACCAGCAGGTGACCTTTCTGAGAATATCACTACTATGTAAGCACTCAATTTCTGATTGTTTTGCTAATATTTGTGTATTACCTCAAAACCCCGTATATAATTTTGCTTAAAAAGGGATTACGTTTCCACATTTTGTACTGAATACTTGAATTCTAATTATGCAGTGATCTATCCTACAACAATCTTAATGGAACTATCCCTGCCAGCTTCTTAAGGCTTCCTTACCTGCAGAAATTGTGAGCATTTTTTTAATTGTATGCTATGGAATGATTGTGTCTAAGTTTAAGTTATCTTGTTTCCCAGTTAACTTTCACTTGTCCACTTAGTGTCCAAGATTTAGCTCTCTCATTTCTTACCTTACAAAATGTTTGTTGAATTAAGTATATTTTATTCTGCATCATTCTGCAGGTCACTGGCAAACAATTCACTGAGTGGTTCTGTCCCATCCACCATTTGGCAAAATAGGACTCGTAATGAATCTGAGAGACTGTCCTTGTAAGATAGATATGGGAAAGAAAATCCTCTCTCCCCACTGCTCATGAGTTTTGAGTCTATTATCAGACACTGGATCATGCTGAAACAAATTGAATACTAGTTTCAAAATTTTTATTAGACTGAAAACTTTATGGCCTAATAAGAACAGACTGAAAAATTTCTTATTTATCGATAAATTTGTGCTGTTATTTTTTATATTGCAGGGATTTTCAGAACAATATGTTTTCGAATATATCTGGCAGTCTTGCCCTCCCTCTGAATGTCACCGTTAGGTTTGTCCCTGCTCATCACTTCCATCTGCAATGATATTTTCCTATTCTAAAAAAAAACAATTTTCCAGATTAAAATAAAAATCCTGGTTGTATAATAGAGATAATTAAGAAATGTCTCAGCAAGTGATATCTGGTGACATAATTTTCTCATTTGGCCTATGTTATTTATATGACAATTTCAGGCTTCACGGAAATCCCATATGCTTAAGCAGCAACCTCTCTCAATTCTGTGGATCCCAAGACGAAGGTTTCAGCAATATCTTGAACAAAACAGATGCCAGTGTGTGTGTATCGTCATGTCCACCTCCTTATGAGTTAGCTCCACCATCTCCTGATTCACCTTGCTTTTGTGCTGCACCTCTGCTGGTAGGATATCGCTTGAAGAGTCCCGGTTTTTCAGATTTTCGCCCATATATTAATACATTCGAGGAGTACCTAAGTAATGGTATGGAATTGCATATCAATCAGCTCGAAATTGATTCGGCTGAATGGCAAGAGGGACCTCGACTGAGAATGTACCTGAAGATTTTTCCAGTGTATGTTAATGACACGACATTCATATTTAATGAAAGCGAGGTCAGACGAATTCGTAGCTTGTTTAGTGGATGGAATATTCCTGATAACGAGGTGTTTGGACCTTATGAGCTTCTCAACTTCACACTTCTGGATCCTTACAGAGATGGTCCGTGTCCTTTCTCATTTGCATGTTTACTTTTGAATTATATGAACGAAAGGTAGTCATTTAATCATGGTATTTGCTTTTCCTTCGTTGGAAGAAAGGGCTTACACCTTCTAAATTTAGGACTTCTAAAATATAATTTTCCAAAAGGGAAGATTGTATCCTGCTAAGCTTGTGGCATTGAAAAAATTGCTCTCTTTGTTGATGCTCATGGGCCAAAGAAAGAAAATTATCGTAGTGAATTTGTAGAACCTGTGGCATTTGTTGTTCATTTAGAACTTAGAAGTAAAACATTTGTGTTTGTTGCTTACACAAAGTGGTAATGACTCCCCTGCCACTGTAACTGGTTGAAAACCAGAAAATCATTCACTAATCAAGTTGTGTTCAAATTTTAACTGGTTAAAGCTTTGACCTATGATTTATCCAAATTTTACGGGACCATTACTTTTGGGTTGAAAACAAGGTATTTGACTCGTATAACTATTACATATTCTTTGAAGTTTGAAGCATGATTATTATGCTTTTTCTGTTTGGCCTTTACTTAAATATTGAGTTCCTGTATACATACATATATGTACAACACCCGTATTCTTCTGTTCATATGTGGGCAGATCTTGTGTACTTTCTGGCTGCCCGTCATTGATATGGATCCCTTAACTAGGAGGCTTTTTAATCAACACAACTTGAGCTCATTTGGCAATAACCTATCTGTAGGCTAACATTGTTCTAAATAGTAATAGAAGTCAAATTTACCTTTGCATAAACTGATTTTCGAGATGCTCTCAACTCTTGGATTTTTTGCAGAATTTTCCTCATCTTCATCTGGTATAAGCAAGGGGGCACTAGCTGGAATTGTACTCGGAACAATAGCTGGATCAGTTACCTTATCAGCCTTTGTGGCACTTTTCATCTTGAAAAGGCACATGAAGAAACATCATACAGCTTCGAAACGACGTCCATGTGAGTATCTTACACTTCCTGAATTCGGAGGTATCAGTAAGTGCATATATTTCTTCACCCTTACGTCATGAATTCTGGAGTCTACGAAGAAAATCTTGTTATTGACTCTTTGCAAAGTGTATTCATGCCATTGATTCTTCAGAAAAGACGCATTGAGCAATTATAGGACTTCCGAAGTATTATTGTGGAATTGGCTTACAAAGAATCCACATCTTAGTTTAAATTACAGCTTTGGAGATATATTCTCCATTTTTCTAAAGATTTGACTTTCCTTCGGAGTCAGAAATCACTGCTAGAGTTTATGGGTTAACCACACAAAAGGACCACTTAAATAAATTTTATACTGTATTTATAGGAGTAATCAAGAACTATGGCTTGACATTTTGGTCTAAAAACACAGGTAACTGCAAAGGATTGCAATAAATGAAGTAAAAGAAACGTGAAAAAGGACCCAAAGTCTTGATGCAACGATGATAAAGATTTTAAGTAATATTGATCCTGCAAGATGTTGCAGTAATGATATTTGCCAATTTTCAATATTGAAGTGTTCCAAAATCTTACCAAGGGCATTTGTTTCAATATTTCTTAAAACTACCAAACCTATGGTGGCAAAATGCATTAGATAGCCACATTCTTTAATTCTGGTCACCAGAAAAAGTTCTTCGATTCAGCGAGCTTGACAGTCTAAACTCCTGTAGAGTGAGAGGAAATCGTTCTTAATGCTCATTTCGAGAATTTACGTTTCTTTTCAATTTGTTTCAATGTGTTGTACTATATGGTTAAGCATTCTGGCATCAAATTCTTCACTACTACATTACATGGCAGTAAAATGTAAATGTACACATGATTGTATACATGTGTACTCACTCCACACACAAACACAGATTTATATACACAAGTGTACATGAACCCTGATACACACGTTGATATATACTTGTTTAATGACCTAAAGAGGGAGAATCTTTATTCGACTGTTTGAATAGCTAATTACATTGTATGCAGCATCAAGGATCTCCGTCAGAATCGATGGTGTGAAAGATTTCACTTATGGTGAAATGGCACAGGCAACAAATAATTTTGCTGACTCAAGTGTTGTCGGACAAGGAGGTTATGGAAAAGTTTACAAAGGTATTCTTGCTGATGGAACCGAAGTGGCCATAAAACGAGCTCAGGTGGGATCATTACAGGGTGAAAAGGAGTTTCTTACTGAAATAGAACTATTGTCGAGGTTACATCATAGAAATCTCGTGCAATTGATGGGATATTGTGATGAAGAAGGTGAACAGGTACCCAATAAGATATTTAGTTTATCTACAGCTGATCAAAGTAAACTTCACAACGTTAAATTGGAGTTCGAGTGTACAGTTCTGTGATACGATTTTTGATTTCTAGATAAAACCATTCAATTACAAATATGCCTGTTTGGGTTTGGGTTGGAGGTCTTGGCAGATTCTAGGCATCCCTTCTCTCTCTCTCTTTATAATTTTTAAGCTGTATCTTGATCCAGCTTTATATAGTATCAGCTTGGATAAATAACTTAGCTCAAGATGAATCTATTATAAATTTGGATGCGTAATTACAGGATTAGGTGGTAGAGCATGTTTAGCTAAGCTTAAAAAGTTTACTTATAACTAAATGGGCTTTAAAATAACTTAGTTTTATTGGTTACAAGTTGGAATTAAGTAAATTATTATTTTTAAGCTTAGTCAACTGTTTTTTTTAAACCGTCGCAGTGCTGACACTAACAGAGAGAGAAAGATAGAGTAGCTGATAAATATTAAAAGATTTCTTCCGCTCCCTATTAGAAAGAACCAGGTAAAAATAAGGATTTATTGTAGGAAAATTGTGTGATTGGGTCACAACACAAAGTATTGACATTTCATTTCAAAAGGCTACATTTTTAATAGTTTCTCTCCTACATCTTATGTTTACTGTGCTTTTCATTATGCAGATGTTGATCTATGAGTTCATGTCTAATGGTACTTTGAGAGATCACCTATCTGGTAAAGTGTTCTTTCTCAAATTGACCTTTCGTGTTTATTTCTCAATTTCATGGTCTCTTAGTCTGTGCTTTTGTGGCTTACGAGACTACATGTAAGGAACATTAAATTTCACGTAAATTGTGTACGGTACACTCACAGTTTTTTCTTGTTTTTGCCCTTGAGCCCACAAAATTGTCGTTCTGTAATTTAACCCAACATTTTATTTTAGAATTACATTTTCATGTGTTCTAGCGTGTCCAAAAGTAGAATAGTAACAGAAACATTTTGCTGCTTTAACAAGACTTCGATGTTTGAGATTTGCAGGGAAGTCTAAATTGCCTTTGAGTTTTGCTATGAGAGTAAGAATTGCACTGGGTTCAGCCAAAGGCATTCTTTACCTACATACAGAAGCAAATCCTCCAATATTTCATCGGGATATCAAGTCAACCAACATATTGCTGGACCCTAAGTTTGTCGCAAAGGTTGCTGATTTTGGACTATCACGGTTAGCTCCAGTTCCTGAGCTTGAAGGAGGCATGCCTTCTTATGTATCGACAGTTGTAAAGGGGACTCCGGTAATGTTATTTACAAGTACAAGTTTGAATATTTATTCGATAATGCAGCATCCAATTATTATTCTCTTATTTTTGTTTTCCAATTTCAATATTGTGACAAACAAAATAAATTTACTCCTCGTTCAAAAATGCACATGCTTGATCATTGCAGGGATATCTTGATCCAGAGTATTTTTTAACTCACAAGCTGACGGACAAAAGTGATGTTTACAGTCTTGGTGTTGTCTTTCTCGAATTGTTGACAGGAATGCACCCAATTTCACATGGGAAAAACATTGTTCGGGAGGTAATTTAATATTGCAATCCATTTTTCTCTTAGCGTGCATTTGATTTTGAGCATGAAATTTGCATAGAAAGAAAATAAATTTTAGGTAATTGAATTGTCTAGAACTTATTTGTATGAAAATTATTAATTAAATGTGTTTGATTGATTTAGTTTTCAATTTAGAAAATATTATATTTATCCATTTTTTATTGGTGGGTGTATGAGAGGACAAAAGAGTGAACTATCTGAAAAACTAAAACCACCACTTCCTAAATACAATATTTCCCTTGTTTTGAGGAAAATATGTTCATATGATCATAAGTTGGAAAATATTTTTCATGGAAAAAACACCCCAAAAGTAGGAATTTGGGTGGAAAATTGACATTTTCCATAGAAAATAAAGCCAATAATACACCCTCTTAGTTTAATAGAATAAAGAACATCACTTGCATGAATTTGTGAGTCATACTAGTTTATGATTGTTATATTCTTTTCTCATTGTTGTTCTCTTGAATGTTTTAAAACCTGGCTTGGGAACTTGGAAGAGGTAAAGAGTCAAGGGGCAAAGAGAATAGGACGTCAGAAGCAATTAATTAAGGTTTTATGATAATGGCAATCGAATAGGATGTCAGGAGTTAATTTTCATCCGTATGGAAAAAAAAAAAGAAAAAAAAAATATTAAGGTATTATGATGTTGATGTTCATAACATAGCATGATTTATTCAAAACCATTCCTACAAATTTTTCCCTTTTTTCCAAAAATTAAATTTGCAACTAAATGGCTGTTTAACAGGCCAACCTGTGCCAGGGTGGTTCTTACAACACTCAATTCTCTTAAATATATTGAAGACGTCTCATACTGTTCATACTTAATATTTGGTCTATCTGTGCAGGTCAACATTGCATATCGTTCGAGTATTATATTTTCTGTCATCGATGAAGAAATGGGATCTTATCCCTCTGAATGCGTGGAGAAGTTCATAGATCTGGCTCTTAAGTGCTGCCAAGATGAGACAGATTCCCGGCCTTCAATGGCAGAAGTGGTTAGAGAACTTGAGAACATATGGCTCATGACACCTGAGTCGGACACCAAGATATCCGAATCCAAAGTCACTGATCCCGGAAAGGATATCACTCCACCATCTTCATCTACTTCACTAAAGCATCCATACGTTTCACAAGATATCTCAAGCAGTGATCTTGTGAGTGGAGTTATTCCCACTGTTACACCGAGGTGATGATTCAAATACATTTCATATTTTCTGTCTATAAACTATACCTTTTTCATTACTATAAATCAACATAATTCTGGAGTCAGTTTGTTTCATTTGTATCACGAGCTATTTACTGATTTTTAGTAATATCAATGCATACACGTGATAACTTTTATTTAAATCGTAGTTATTTTCCTGAAGGGCCAAGCCTAAGCCGTTTCATTTTACACTTCTAGCCATTCTCAACGAGTTGCACAAAACAACTAAATTCATCCTCTGTTCCCTAACAGTGAATAAGGGCCAGTTCTACAGTCTTTCACCTTTACCACTAAGAGGTCAATAACTATACTCAGATATTAGTCCTTAAATTCACATAGATTCAGGCATTCAGCTACTTCGCAAACTCCATCTAGTGGCAGAAACCGGTGAAGATTTCTCTTTCTCAGACTTCACTGTGTTTTCACTCTTCTTTCCGCGCTTTTTGACGTCCTTTGGTGTTTCCTCAGCATTCCTCTAAACTTCTGCATTTCATCATCTTGATTTGTTCAATCATGTGCTCTAACTATGTAAACCTTACATGTTGTGGGTTCAATCAGTTCAAATACTAAAGCATTTCCATCATCCATTTTATGATCCAGTGCAAATGCTCTCCATCCACCCACCACTAAGCGCAGTTCTCTTGCGAATGTTAATAGCCTCATATTCTGAGCCTTTTTCATCCTCTAGTACCATATCTACTATGGTTTTGGGAAGATTATTCTCACAAAATTTAGTCGGAAGCCCATAATTCTTGTATCAGAACGAGTAGATAGTAACCATAAAAATTTACCTTTCTTCCAAGTTATGCAACTATAATCTACTTACCAACTAAAAGCAACTATAAACATGAGATCGGAACATTGATATGACAAAAGATGGATTTTCATAGTCTGAATTGTTCCACCGTCCTTGCTTGATAGCTGCCAATCCAAATTGTTAAATCTTGACTTCAAGACTAAATTATATATAACGATATTGTTGTTGATACCACCAATAAAATTTACGTCGTCCATGAAGAATTCAACTTTGTTTTATTTCGCTTTGGAAGATGCTCAAGCTCAAGCTCAACTGTGATAATCACAATTTTCAACAAGAAAATTGAGATAAACATGTTTCCGTCCAAACAAAAAATGTACAGAAATCCAAGAATTTTCTAAGATTTTCATTTACTTGTCAAAGTGGATTCATTCAGAAGCAGAACAAATTGAAAACATCAAGACTGACATCATCACGGTACGATGTAACTGGATTTTGTGCACGAGTCGAGCATCTTGGCTTTTAAGTAGTAGCTGGTTTTGGTTACATAGCTCAAATGTGGAAAGATTTAAGGATAAACATCTATATACTTCAATTCTGGACATGAAACGAGGCAAATGTTACCTGGGACACGTCATTTTTTTAAAGATCAGATGGGCCTTTAGATAGCTTCAAGATCCCCAAATCCTTTAGAAAAATTAAAAAGAAAAGGTTAAATTCTAAACTAATGAATTTCTTGAAAGACATTGCCATAAACAAAAAAATTTGATCTACTACCTCCAATGTCTAGTGTGATACAGTTATATATGTCCATGTTTTTTTATTTCAACAAGACTTTTTACATAATTTGAATTCTCGACACTTGATTTTTTTTTTTTATTAAGATAACTATGGTCTTCATTAGAAGTCAAAAAGGCCATTTTAAGCAGTAAATGTTTGGAACACTTACTGGGATTATAATTATTAGCTGGAAAGAGAAGAATGAGTTTTGCCCGTTTGAGTTCCATTTCTCGAAAATTCATTTTTTTAAGCTCATTTTTAACTACACATTCTCTCGATAAAATAATTTTATAGGTAAAATCTTAACTTCTCTATATTTTTTAATAACACATTGTTCCAAAAATTACTATTACAAAACTCCATTTTTTAAACTCAAATTTGGGTGGGGGAGAGGAGGTGAAAGCGCCACTTTTACGAAATTTGAAAGGTTAGTGCGATACGGATATCTGTAATTTTGAGTCTGAATTTATAGTGCTATCATCAAGGCATAATAATTCTTTTAGATAGATAAATTAAAAATGCATTCGCTGAAAATTCGTAAGCCTGTAAGTCAACTTTTAAACATCGAGAATTATATTCACACCACATTTTAATTACATTTAATATTATTTATCTTTACTCATTATAGTACTTATGTTCTTAACGATTTTTCATGTCATTCTCATCCTCAAATTTCTCGTTAGTGCAAAAAAATAACTTATTTTTTCATATTTTTAAAAAAATAAATAAAAAGTACAAAAATATATATTTTTCCTTATATCAATGTTTGAAAATAAAATATTTTGATATAAATCATTATCAAGGACGAGAAGTACTAATCAATGAAAGGTTGAAAATAAGAATTTGACGAAAAAATTGATACAATGAACACAGATGGAGGAGGTTAAGTGCAATTAATATGTGGTGTATCAAATAAAAATTATTGTGGTAATATAACCACCTTTTTAACAAAATCATAATTTTCAAAATTATAAAATACCCCAATTTAATAATGCTTCTTTCATGGACTGGTTTGGGAATTTTTGTTGGAGTTGGACTTATTTCATTTTTAAGTTTTAGCAATGGTTGAACTTTTTGTTTGACTGAAGCTCAAAATAAGAAAAAATAGTTTGTGAGACAATGGCTCGCACCTTTTTCGCATAAGCTCACCTCTGGCGACCAACGTAAAGCTGACTGACCGTCTTTTACCAGAAGAAGCCATCAAATCGAAGTTAACAATTAAATTATAACCACAAACTTTATGAGACTCAAAACTATTCAACCTCACGTTTCATCATCTTTTATTAAAATCTTCATACTTTTATCTAAATCAAGCATGTAAGATCAGTCACTAGTTCTTATGACTCTGTTACTGACCCTTCAATTTTGAGTCCATTTTCTAGAAATATGACAAGATCTGGAAAATTTAAAAGAGAAGTATATTCTCTCAATCGATATCAAGCATGTACTGTAAATCACTCAGTCTGTATGGATCAATGCGTTTTTAGTCATATTAGCATAACACTGTGTTACTGAGGCAATATTTTGAAGTAATTAGCTTCAAAATTCTTATAATATCATTTTGATATAATCTGAATAAAAATTATATTTACCCATTGGAAATTTGAAGTCATTCACTGACACGTCACACACACATACACAAACACCAAAACAATAAGGCCTGGCATCACCTTCTGCTGGAAAGGCGATAACGCGTTGTTTCACGTGGAAAGTCAAACCTCGCTAACAATTAAAAGATGGTTCAGACGATTGTATAAGAACAGACCTCTTGAGACTTTGTCCCAAAAATGGGTGCTTTATTGATGAAGATTTACAATCGGTGATAAAGGAAATGCCTCCAAGGAGCGCAAGCACAAAGAACAGTTGAAAGTTAAATGCGATCAAAGTAAAGGAAATGGAAATTATATATTCTATGTTCGGGAGTGTTTGATTCGGGGTCATTTCTTCTATGTCTTCTCTTCTCTTTTATACTCTTCTGACAGTTGTTGTCGTGGAACTGTCTGAAACCGCTTGTCGTCCTGTAACTACCCACGTTCTTCATCATGACTGCATTGTCATGGAACTTCCATTTTAACTGATGTCATTACTTCCACTATTTAACCGCTTGTAACTGAGATTTTTGGATGATGGGACGTGATGAGATTGCACATTAACTACCTCAATAACCGTTGCTCACAATAACAATTCGCTCTGGTCTTGGACGTCTCGCAACCTTGGGCGATGATGACATCGTTGCCCTGAATAATAATAAAGTATCATAATCGCCCAAAGCTTGGGCGTTTAGTGGGCTTGGGCGATGATGGGCATTTGCTACATTACTCCATCTGGGCCTTTTATATGGTATCTTTTAGGCCTATCTTTCAAACTTCTTAATTGG
>CADEPE010014823.1:0-10614 GCA_902829205.1 Fraxinus paxiana | reverse complement strand
CGCACCTCGACTAATCCCACGGGGCCCTGAAGTTTACAGCCGTTTCTCACCTCAGTGGCCCTGAGGGGACTCGAACTGGTGACCATTGGGGAGCAAACCCAAGGCCTGACCAATTGAGCTACCCCTCAGGGTTAAGCTTGGCTTATCTTATGATCCTTAATTTTGGATAAGTTGATGATGCTATTTACGAAGTCGAGGAAATGATACCCTGATTACTGATCTGATGGAAATCCAATTAAATTATTATATGACTACTTTCCATGTTTATATTCTTATTTTAGGAAAAGTTATTAGGATTTATTTACTGGATTTCCTATAATTTTATTAGATGTTTCCTACTTAGAATAGGTTGTTTGAAATCATATATAAAGGGGTTTATGCACGGTAATACTTAGGCTTTGATATTGTGGCTCTCAATCCTCTAAATTCTCTCTGTTCTCTCCATCTTCTCTTTCTCTTCTCTCTTCCTCTTTCCTTCTCAATATCGTCCTTGTTTGATTGTGTTCTACGTCACTTCCTCAAGCATCTCTTAATAATATTTTTTTACAATTAAAGATCAAGAAGACTATCAAACTTAAATTCCTAAAGTTGGCTTGAAGAATTCTTATAGGGCATATTTGGTACACAATACTTGACAGAAATCAACATTATAGCAGATAATATTTTAGCTTATTTTTTTCCTTAATATTGTCGAGCACTATCCAATTCAATTTACTAAACACAACAATAAAGAGTTTGTAAGTTTCATAGCATTGCAGCTTGATTTATTAATGATATAATTTGGATTATTTCGATAGCTGTCTTCAGTTCAGTTCAAGAAAGTTGATTTTTTGCTTAGCCTTTCTGGTTCCTTGAATGCCAGGAACGCAATCTCTTTTGGCATTATATAGAATGGAGGATGCTAAAGATTTAAAAGAAAATGGTTCTCAGGAATTTTATACTGCACCCCTGGCTTCCGTTCCAGTCAATGATCAATCGGCTAGTGATGCTCCGACAACCCAAAATACCAATGGAAAAGTGGATTCTGACCATCAGGGATCAATGGAGGATGTTTCTAGGTTAGCACCATTAATAGATGGACTTGACGCTGCCAATCTTGAAGAGAGTCGAAATTCCGGGAATTCAGTTCCAACTTCTCCAGGCACAGCTGGTGAATTAGGAGTTTCGGAAGAAGCGAAACTCACAGTAAAAGATAAAACGGAGCCAGAGGCGATGGAGCCTCAGAAAGATAAAAGTTCCGTGATTCATCCACAATTCATTTCATCAGGTACATTGGAAGCAAATCCGAATAATGCTTCAACACCATCTTCAGAGAGTCGGTCAGCAGATAATGCTATTGATGCACCTGCAGTTGAGCAGGAAACCTCAGATGTTGACACACTCAAGCCTCAGAAAGAAGAAAAAGTGGAAGCAAAAATCATTAGTCAGTCATCTCCAGAAGATGATTCCTTTAGCAACACCTGTATTGGTGAAGATAAACTCCCTGTTTCCTCCCTTCAAGCAAGCAACGGTAGTGTTTCTCACATAGTTCCTGAAGTTTCTTCAGATTCTGATAGTACACCAAAAGCTACTGAACGCTCTAAACAGCACATGTACATGGATGTAAATAGAGGTAAGATAGACACAGCAGCACCTATTGAATCTGTTAAAGCAGCTGTTTCAAAGTTTGGAGGAATAGTTGACTGGAAAGCCCATCGAGCGCACACTGTGGAGGTATAATCGTCTCCAACTCCCTTATTCTTTATTAGGTGTAGTCTTACTTTTGACATTGAGATGTGTTTGCTTCAATACAGGTAAATCACTTGCTTCACATAGGTTTCATATTTCGTATTGCTACATATGTCAACTGTATTTCAGGTTATCAAGAAATAGGGATTGGTGCATGTTTGAATTCGGTACACATATTGTAGTTAAATCATTCTCTACATTTACAATAGCTTTCACGAAAATAATATATCATGCTTTCTTTTTATTTATAGTAGTATGTTTAGCCAAGATTAAAAGGAAGGAGAAGTTACTTTTGTTTCCAAATATGTTGAAATGACATTTAAAAGTAAAAAAAGAGTTCCTTATTAGAGATTGACTCTTATGTTATTTCAGAGCAAGTATATTTATTTCCAACTTTGACCAAAAAAAAAAGTATTTATTCTAATTTATAAAACAAACTTATTTACTTATAACTAAAATTTTACGCTTAGCCAAGCATGCTTAAAATACGTAATAGTTTATCTCAATAAAAATGTGGTAATATTTTCTCTCCCGCATTTCTCATGAACTTGGCTTTTATGAGATTTCTAAGTGATTCTGGTTTGCCCGTTCAGAGACGAAAGTTCATAGAACAAGAACTGGAGAAAGCACAGGTGGAAATTCCTATGTATAAGAAACAATCAGAGGCTGCTGCAGAGGCAAAATTACAAGTTTTAAAAGAGCTTGAAAGCACTAAGAGACTTATCGAAGAGTTGAAATTGAATCTCGAACGAGCACAAACAGAAGAACAACAAGCAAAACAGGATTCAGAACTTGCAAAGCTCAGAGTCGAAGAGATGGAGCAAGGGATTGCTGATGAGGCTAGCATTGCTGCCAAGGCTCAACTTGAGGTTGCTCGAGCCCGGCAAGCAGCTGCAGTTTCAGAGCTTAAAAATGTTAAAGATGAATTGGAACAGCTTCGGAAAGATTATGCTTTATTGGTGGCAGAGAAAAATGCCGAAATGCAAAAGGCGGAAGAAGCCATTTCTAAGTTGAAAGAAGTCGAGAAGTCGGTTGAGGATTTAACAATTGAGCTCATTACTGCAAAGGAGTTGTTGGAATCTGCACACGCTGCACATTTGGAGGCGGAGGAGCACAGAATTGGAGCAATTATGGCCAAAGAACAAGACACTCTGAACTGGGAGAAGGAATTGAAGCAGGCAGAAGAGGAACTAGAGAAACTAAATGAGCAAATATTGTCTGCAAAGGATCTTAAATCAAAGTTGGATACTGCTTTGGTCTTATTACGGGAATTAAAATCTGAATTGGCAGCATACATGGAATCAACAGTCGAGCAGGAAACTTATGAAGAAGGCAAATTGAGGGATATATTCGAGGAACCGGAGAAAAAAACTCACGGTGAGATTCAAGCAGCTGTTACTGCAGCCAAGAAGGAAATTGAAGAAGTGAAGCTCGATATCGAGAAATCGACAACCGAAGTGAACTACTTGAAAGTGGCGGTCACATCATTGAAGTCAGAACTGGAGAAAGAAAAATCAGAACTCAGCGCCATTCAACAGAGAGAAGGAATGGCGTCGATTGCGGTTGCGTCTCTTGAAGCTGAGCTAAACAGGACGAAGTCGGAGATTGCTCTTATTCAGATGAAGGAGAAAGAAGAAAGAGATAAAATGGTAGAGCTACCAAAGAAACTACAAGAGGCTGCTCAAGAGGCAGATCGAGCAAAGGAACTCGCTCAAACAGCTCGTGAAGAACTTCGGAAGGTGAAGGAGGAAGCTGAACAAGCAAAAGCTGGAGCAAGGACAGTGGAGAGTCGGTTACGTGCGGCCCAAAAGGAAATAGAAGCTACGAAGGCTTCCGAGAAGTTAGCACTAGCAGCTATCAGTGCATTGCAAGAGAGTGAATCAGCTCTAAGGACCAACGAAGAGGATTCACCAACTGGAGTAACACTCTCTTTAGAAGAATATTACAAGCTTAGCAAGCAGGCCCATGAGGCCGAAGAGCAAGCTAACATGCGGGTGGCTGCTGCTATCACCCAAATTGAAGTAGCCAAGCAGTCCGAGTTGAGAAGCTTGACAAAGCTGGAGGAAGCCAACCGGGAGATGGCTGAAAGAAAAGATGCTCTAGATATTGCATTGGAGAAGGCTGAGAAAGCTAAGGAAGGAAAGTTGGGTGTAGAACAGGAGTTGAGAAAGTGGAGGGCTGAGCACGAGCGAAGACGGAAAGCTGGCGAATCTGTTCCAGCAGTCGTGAATCCAAATAAAAGTCCAAGAGGAAGCTTTGAGGAGAGAGAAGAATCGAAAAGTTTTCTCACACCTGATCCTTCTACACTTCAATATAGGCCAAGTCCAAAGACGTACTCCAGCAACATAGAAACGGAGTCCTCTCCAGAAACAAGAGTCACAAAGAAAAAGAAGAAATCATTCTTCCCACGAATCTTCATGTTCTTGATCAAAAAGAAGGCACTTGCATCTAAATCATCATAATCCTCTGTTCATTTACCATGGTTGTGTTCGGCTTCACATTGTTTGGTGTTCCTACATGAACGGGTGAGTACATTTTAACAGAATCTCTACATCTGTACATACTGAGTTTTGTTCGTGTACAATAAGATTGTCAAATAGATTTCATGCAGATTAAAACGTTGACGGATTTGAAAGGATATAATAATTTATATTTTGTGTGGTTGATAGAATAGTATGATGGTTCTTGTGAAGAATACTAGATAATGATTTTCCCTCTTGTCAGCATTTCTCAAGCAGTCTGGTGGAATCTCTTCGTACTTTTGCCATCTCATTTTCGTTAGGTTCTGCCGACTGAACAAAAAAAGGTCGGAAGCCTGATCTTTTTTCCTTATTTAGCATTCTGCTTGAATATTGAAATACTTAGTTAAACCACTAATTGTAATTTGCAGCTTCTGTTTTGTCAAATTCACAAAACAAGCAAAGAAAATAGGCATAAAAAGTTTAATACAAAACACGTCTAAAATTTTCGTAACCAGAAATATTTAATTTCCACCCGTATTACAACAACAATAAGATTGTAAGGTGCAAGCAAATAAGCTTCAAATTATCGTAAGATACAAGTTCGTTCCCAGCATTTATAGTCAATAATCCTAAGATGAAGAAAATGGCTTTCTTCTTTACATGCGCAACCTGCTAGAGATGCTGAAGGAGCTAACTTTCATGGGGGTTGCAACCACGAGTGGTGCCTCGGGTGAGTCGCTAACTGCAAATTTCTCGTGCATGAAACGACTATCGACAATAGAGTCATCTTTCAGAACTATCTTGTAGCAGTAGCAGCTTTTCAATCCTACCTGATTCAGATAACATACATGAGAACTGTTCTTCACCTGTTGGAAGTTCCATATAACGCTGAACTTGCCCACGGTGGCAACAAGGTGGCGCTCCTGTTTACCGTTTTCAGTAACCTAAGCAATTTTAGAAAAAAATCCTAGAATTAGTAACATTGCCGCATGCATCAAGGGAAATTATTTCAGCTAATTCCATTAGTAATGAAATGGGTAGGGTGGGAACATGCAAGGAGAATCCAGCTGCAGTATGTGATGCCAGAAGTTTGAAATCAAAGAGAAAACCTGATCTACCACTAGTCACTGAATGATAACATGTATGAATCTCCTTAGTCACTGAATGATAACATATATGAAAATCAGTTATTTGTTTGACTTTTTGGCAAATTTACAAACTATTTCCAGAAAAACAATGTACTAAACATTACATACTGTCCACCAATGTAATTAGCAAAAACTTTCATCAGTTTCCTCATCAACTTTACGAAGCAGTAGCCCCGTGGCTTAGTGCTCCAATAGAAATTGGGATGATTTCAAAACAATCTAAGGGAAAATCATTTTACAAGTTAATTTTTTTGGGATTTTTGTTCAAAAACTTTTTTAAAAGTATTTACTATCCTCAAAGTGCTTTTTGTTTTTAAACTAAGCCAAACATCCTCTCAGACTCGTTAATTAAATGAAAGTCACTCACTATACCATTCAATATCTACCATTCCCACTTAAACAATGAACATATTATAGCACGACTTCAGATAGAAACAGAGGCAAAGTGCACTGCTTAAAGGGATTCACTTATGGAAAAACAAAAACCGGAAAAGCAGAGAAATAAGGGAGCCGCTATGTCATGGTTCCAGTGGAACTTATGAGGTTTGAATCCCACGTTAGAAGTATGAGCTTTATATAGGCTTGGACTCTCCAACTTCAACGGCTAACTTTTGAGGTAAGGCTCTCCCAAGTTCTATGTCATTGGTACTAGAGCAGCATATATATATATCCACTTTTAAAAAGAAAATTATATTAGATTTTTAACCTTATGTAAATTTACTTAAATAGACAAAAAAAATTAAATAAAAACATAGCAATCTATTCATCCACTAATATTTATTTTCATTAAATTCTTTAGACCTTTTTATAAAACCTTAATATTCATAAAATATCCTCTTTAAGTAAAGCCAAAACAACAATAGAAGAAACACCATTAGAGCAATTACATAAAGATATAGCAATATATTGAGAAGAATTTAAAAAAGTTAGGATTACCTTTTATTGTGGGTTTAAAGACTTTAGCATTTGAAGGATTCTGATTTGTGTTTGTATTATTTGATAGTGTTCCTTTTGAATTCAAATAGTATCAGCAAGAAATTTCATTCCGAATTATTTGAGTTTTTTGTTGGGATCATCTTTTTTACTTGATTTTCTTGAATTGAAAACTTTGATGGCTAACTTTTTTGCTAGGATTATCAAAATAAAAATTTGAGTTTTCTGTTGGAATTATCTTTTTTTTCTTAAGTTTCTTGAATTCAAAACAAAAATGGCTAATCTACTAAGATTATCAAAACAAGTAATGAAATTTGATAGTGTATATTGATGACAATGATTGAAAATATGAAAGGATTATGAAGAAAATATGATGGAACGGATATAAAAAATTGTGCGGGTGGATATATAAAAAGATTGAAGGAATTATGATGGATAGATATATAAAAATGATGTGGATGTATAGTGTTTAAATGAACGAATTTTATAAAGACAATATTAGAATGTGATGTGGATGAAAATAATATTTTTTTTAAAATTTTAATAGGGATAGATATATAATAATGGTGGATGTAAATAGTAGCTCCTAAGAAATAATTAATTAATTAATTATACATCTAAAAAGTATAGGCTATCCTAACTAAACTAGTATAATCCATGAAAAAGTAAAACATAAAGCTGGAAATAAAGAAGGCTGAAATGCAGGACCATCCGCAATTAGGGCAAATCCTAGAACTTCGAAACCTAATAGAACTCAAAAGAGACATTTTTTCAGTAATATACACTACAAAAATATTAAACAAATTTTGCCCTAGCATCTAAAGAAAAACTATTCATGAAAATACCTAACATGATCATTGGTAGAAAAGCTAAAAATATATGCAGGGCCAAGGGAAGTTCTCCAGAATACCAGCCACCAATAGAAGTATAGCTTTAAGAACCTATTTGCCAGCATATACAAAATTAAATGCCTGCCTTACATATTTTGAGTGATCTGCTGATTTCAATATGTGATCTCCCAGGTATACAGGATACAGGCACACAATCAATACATAGTTAGTATATTACCATATGAAATCAACTTGACATTAAAAAAGCATATTATATGTGTACAGGCACTCTGATCACATTGTGTTGTATTGAAATGTTTGACCTGTCCATATTATATTAGATTGTAGGGAGAATTGGAGGGCTGGTGCTCTAGAATTTATTGTAAATATTGTGTCGAGAATATTTTTTTCTCGTAGGTTGGTCTAGTCCATAATACCTTAGAGATCAAGACGAAATTTGGTTAAAATTTTGACTGACAAATCAAAGTCAACCTTGATGGTGGGTTTGGGATCTAGCTGGCTTCCATTATTGACATACGACCCATTTAAGGCTCACTAGTGTTACTCAGGAAGGTAGTGTCTGCTATCAAGCTAACTAAATAAGACCAGTATACATGGATCCGAGACAGAAAGAAACAACATTCAACAAGTACCAATCCAATTAAGCAAATGCACAGAATTAAAGTGTATCATAAACAAAACAAAACAAAAAAATATGTGATAAATGCAATATGCATACATACCCACGAAAACTGAGCATTGCGAAACTTATTGTTTGCTCCAGCCATGTGTGAATCCAGAGGATTCAGTTTCAACAATCTTGGAGCTGAGATCCTATTCCCCATACGACCGGAGAAACCAGTCTTTGTTTTGCCATCCTTGTCTGTAAACAAAGTGCATATGAGAATCAAATAAGTATCAGTAGTCCCCAAAATCCATTTTCCATCATAGGTAACATCCACATGAGTAATAGGTGAACCAAGTCCAGGGAAAGCAGTCTTGGCCTGCCTCATAGAACTGATTGAATACAACCTAATCTTCCCATCAAGTGACCCAACCACAATTGATCCATCACCTGTTGTGGCAAAACACTCGAAGTTAGTTCCCCTAGAAAACTGGTGTCCCTGAGTCCAATTCAACACAGGAGTGCTCTCATTTGCAATATTCTGAACCATACCATTGCGATCACGCATATCCCACCTACACAACCTATTATCATCCAGCCCCAAGAAAGTAGACCCTGAGGGATCCATCTGAGCTCCTTTACTTTCATTAGTAATATCCCTCATTGTAATATCAGTTCCATCTTTCTCAAATTTCCACTCACCCACAATTTTTCCTGTTTCAATATCAAACTGATGCAAACCCCTCGAATGTGGCATCCCACCATTCATTGGACTCATGAGAAGCATATTAGTCTCAGCCCTCATCAACAAAGCCTTCCTTGGAGTCGAATAGCTGGCATTGACACTCTTCCTACCACTCAACCTCCCATCATCAAAATTAACATAGATACCCTTCCCTTGAATACCATGGCTATAGTTTCTAACTACTTGAATCCCTGAATCACTAACCAGAAAACTGTTGTCCAAAGCACCTAATGCCAAACTTTGAATGGCCCCACCGTTTGCCGCAGCCTCCTCAAACTCCTCGTTCAAGTCATGGCTTTCTTTCATGGGAGTTTTTGTGGGAGTCTTGTATAAACTCTCCTCCGCATCCTCCCACATCGAATCATCTGCCTCCTCTGGTTTCGCCCACCCCAGAAAATCCTTCCCATAAACCTTCACTTTATTCGCATCGTTTGCTTCGTACCCATAAGTATTCTCAAACAAATACTCCTGATATTTCCCAACGAAACTCTCGTACTCCTCTGGGCTAAAGAACTTAATTGCCCAAACCCCATTTGCCACGAAATCAACACGCTTCTGGTCTTTAAACGCCTTGAACTGTAACTCTTGATCCACTTTCGCCCTGACTTTCCTCCCGATTTTCAAGACCCACCAAGAAGTCGGGTCGGATTCTTCATTTTCTTCATCCTCTTCGTCATCTTCTGAACCAGATTTGACGAAAGAGTAAGAAGTGACTTTTTCAGAAACGACCCATTTAGAGTTGGGCGTGTTTCCACCGACGTGGAGGTAAAGCTTGACAGAATTCTTCGGATAATTACTTTGGGCCTGGTTATTGTACTTGATTTTCAGAGCCTTGAGTCTCGATTCAACTTCATCTAAAGACGACGGCGTTTTGGGTTTTGGGTGGTCGGAGGAATAGGATGAGGGCGTACCGTAGTTTTCTTCCTCGTCGGATTCCTGTTCACGGGTGATTTCTTCGGACTCGGATTCGGTTTCGGTTTCCGATTCAAGCTCAAGATCTTCCCGGCTGTGGTTGGCTCCCATCCTCGAATTCGAGTTCGGATTTTGGTGTCGAAAATGGATGGTAGTGAGAAGGTGAACAAAAGCGTGAGGAGCGGGATTTTGAAATTTGAAAATTGTACCTTGGTTCTAGGGTTTACATTTTGCCTCAAATTGCCAATTACGGAGTACCGGCTTGACGGGTCAAAAATAATGACGTTAGGTGTTCTCAATTCTTATATATTTCTAAAAAACATAAAATTTAAAAATAATTGTAGCAATAGTACCAAATATTTCATTTAGTAACAAACTTTGTCAAATCAATACCAAATCTTTCAAAAATTAGCACATAGGGTCCAAGTAGATGATTTTCGTTAGTTGACTAGATAATTGACATTGACAATAATTTTGACTAAAGTTTAAAAAGTTAAAATGATAACTTTACATTTTTTATAATAAAATAACTAAAATCAAAAACCAACTTCTTCTTCTCCATTCACCACACACATACCCTCCCCCACCCCAAAATCATCACCACCACTACCGGATGGCTCAACTGCACCCACCCAACGTCGACGCCACTGCCATCCCTTCCACCTCCTCCATTTCCACCTTCATTCCCATCATCCAACAAATTTTTCTTCCCCAAATTTTCCACAGGTGGAGTCCCATTCGCAGGGCGCTCGTCAGGCAATACCAAAGCATTAGAAGTCCGTTGTTGTTTGCCCGCAATTTTATTGCACTTTGCTCTGTTGTATCAGCTTCAGAATCTTCAACTTTTTTTATCAATGTCGACTAAAAAAAAGGATTTGTCTATTAGCATTGGTTCACTGTGTGAAGCTACTCTACTAAGTGGTTTGACATGTAAATATCTTGTAGCAAATGTATAAACAAAAATAAAAAGAACTACTCCCATATAAATATTGCAAGTTGTATGCACCAACATGCAGGGGTGAATCCAGAAATTGGACCCAGCACGGGCGGAGACCGTTGATCGGTGACCGTTGATCGATGATCGTAGACATTCAACGAAATCGTAATAGCCGAAAAAATAGTGTACACATAGTTTAATTGAGTCAAACCCCAAACATGAAACATCTTCATTCTTCACCAATCACCATTAATTTTTTTCACTTACCCCTAATTATTTAAAACCCTAAATTCC
>CADEPE010014797.1:0-11456 GCA_902829205.1 Fraxinus paxiana | reverse complement strand
ATTTTGGAAAAGAATATTGAATAACAGTAGATTATCGATTGTCTTGAATGCATGAATTTACTAGATTACTAATTAAGAATTGAATTAAATAGAAATATGGGGATTCACAATTCCAATACAAAATTTTACATATTGAATAAATACTTTATTTGTTTTGTTAGTCTAGGATTAATATATATTACATATAAATCATCTCTTTTGATATCACCACATTTCGAGTTTAATAGTAGCTATTGAATTACAAATTAGACATTATTGATCGTGAGAACGATACTCTTAACTTACAAATCTTATTACTTGTACAACGATCTCGTACGTTTGTAGATTTCACGAGAACACATTTCCAGGCTGGCTACAAACTGCCATTAGAAGGCAGGAGGACCAATAAATAAAGCTTAATTCTCAGTTAAATATGTTAGAAGATAGCCAACAAGGAGCCGATGTCTATCATTCTCCCAAAAAGACTAAACTACCCCATGGCTTTGAGGAAAATTTGTAAATGCCCCCACATTTGAAGAAAAAAAGGCATTCAATTCAAATATCTCTCTCTCAAATAGCTATTTCTCTTCTTATTCCTGTTTGAGCATTAAAACTAGTGAGTTTAGGAAGTGAAAATCATAGTTAGGTGAGTAGGATTTGTTGATCATATTTGTATCGTCAACAAGCACATAATAATAAGTCCAATGTAATAATCAGTTGTGCTAAATATATATAATGGTTTTACACACATAATATGGTGAGAAATGATTGGGTCATAATTAATTCAAAAAAAAAATTCTCCACTCTCTTTTTAACACCTCATTAGTATGTAATTTATTATGTAACTCTATTATGTATAAGTAGCATTATTCTATAATAATTAAGCTCGTCCAACTTTTGAGCCTAGAACATAATATTTACAACTTCATTTCTCTAGTGAAGTGTTATATATGTGGGGATGAGAGCTCTTACATGCTAGCATAAAGTGGCAAATATTTGATGATTATTGGCCTATATTTATCAAAAGCCCTTGACGTCAAGACTGGCATCTTTCAAGCTTATTTTTATTATGAGAGGTAACATGGTACGGGTGATTGAGCTAATTTCACAAAGGGGACATGGGATGATGAATCAAGCTAATTTTCGATCCATATTGGGTCATTGACAACTTGGTTTTGACAAATGTTAATGAAATTTATGGTTGAAAGGTTGTGGATTCTATGAAATCTGTTATTAAAAATAATTGTTGATTTTAAGTTAAGTTTTTATCAAATTTTTTAGTTAAACCAAAGAAGAGCTAAGTTTTGTAAAATTCTAGTAAGTTATCATATTCATGTACTAAAAAAATCGTTAGAACAATTTCTTAAATATTGTCAAGAAAACTAGCTCAACAAGTAAAACAAATGAGGCAATGAACGACGAGTTACCAGAAGAAAAAGTGGATAGAAAAGCAGTTACATTGTGACAAACATGGGGCTTGAAACTTATGAGATAAATCGCGAAGGTCCATTTGCAAATTCCTATATTCTAGTTGCAAGGGTCGAGCTTCGATATGGAGGGGAGCTTTTGGCTATGTAGATGGAGAGTTTGAGGAGGGATGTGATGGGATATCCCTAATATTAAATTTGGACATACAATGACAAATTCCAAAGGAAAAAATGATTTATGAAAGTGATCATGAAATTATACAGTTTTTCACATGATCCATAATGACAAAAAGAATGATTAGAACACACAAACAAAATTTGAAATTTTGTTAAGCCCCTAATCTGCTTGATCAGTTTAAGATTATCTTTATTTTTCTCGTGATTAAAAGGACGAATTCATATATTTCCTTCTAAAGTCTTGTATTTTTTTTCTAGTACATATACTCCACCCTTATGGTGGTTTAAAAAAAGGGGGAGTCTTCAGATAAATAAACAACTTTTTAGTCAGTTTTTTGTATTAAAAAAATAAAAACTAAACGAATGGATCAATTATATGTGGGTTTTCATAATTATGGGATTTTACTTAATCCTTATGTGTATGGAGAATTAGTTTTTTTAGAATATCTGTTGACCCTAAAAAATGGATCTCCACGTGGCCAACAAAAAACAGCTCTACATATGCTCCTCCTTGCACACTTAACACAAACCATCAGTTGACCGGGACCATTCTCAGTGGTGGTGATGGTGACCATGAGCACTCGATGGTCAAATTAGTCAACGGTAGTTTTAAACAATTAATTTCGGTACTAGGAACTGTCTAAATTTAAGTAACACCTTAAGAGGGAAGAGAAATAATGAATTCTTATTAAGTGAAGTTACATTACCTTATAAAAGTCACAAAGCATGGATATTTATAGGGGAAATGGTGAAAGGATGACTGTTGGATGAAAGACATGTAGCATCATCTATTGGTCGAAGCTTCTCTTTGTAGATGTCCATCAACCACTCCGTAGGTAGGTGGGCATTTAATATTTCCTGACACAAATAAGTTCGAATTGATATTTTGGCACCTGTTGTAGAGATGTTACATCCATCGTTCAAGAGATTTTATCTTGGACAAATCTTTATGCAAAAGATCCACATCTTGCGCTGAGAAGCTGACTCCCATCAGCAAGCGTGTCCCCTAATCGTGTGGCTTCATCTTCATTCGCGCTGATCCTAGTCACTTGGAACTACTGAAGCTGCGGATCACATACATTCTTGGTTTTGTCCTCGGCGCATCGATCTCTTAGCGGTTCAGGCGATGTGGAGTGTGGGCCTTGGTTTGACCTGGTGACTCGTTATCAGAGACGTAACAATAGTCCCCCAAGTTCATGTATGGATATTCATATAATGCATGGACTTTGTATTTGATGAATCGTACTTTTAGCAACATATTCATTGACCAGTTGACATTGAGAAGCGTAACAATAATACTCCCCCAACTCCATGTATGGATATTCATTTAATGCGTGAACTTTCCAGTGTGGCCATGGTTCTTTAGGCTTAACAGAGGATGTGGCTTAGAAAGAGGTTAACTTTGAGAATAGCTGGTGTAGCAGAGGAAAAGTCATTTCGTGAGGACGAGGCTCTGAAAGATTACAGATTTAAGAAAAGCGACGTAGCAGATGTGATGTCTTATCGTGAAGATGATGCTCTGGGTGATTGTAGCTTTGAGAGAAACTAGCGTGGTAGATGCGATGTCCTGTCTTGAGGATGAGGCTCTGGGAAATTGTAGCTTTAAGAAAAGCTGGCATGGTAGGGGCGATGTCTTGTCGTGAAGACTAGGCTCTAGGAGATTGCAGATTTTAAAAAGTTGGGATGGCAAAGAAGATGTCATGTCGTGAGGACGAGGCTCTGGGAGATTGCAGGTTGAGAAAAGCTGGCGTGGCAGAATGGATGCCCTGTCTCGAGGACGAGGCTCTACATTGGATTTTGTGCTAATAATTTGAAAGTTGTTTCATGTTTTCAAGAAAACCAGTTGAATTGTCGCGTGTTCCAAAGGAAAGCGTTTCCAAGGTTAAGACTGCTAATCATGGTAGGCGACAGTTGAAGTTCGAGGGACATGCCCCATGGGTGTATGTGTTTCATGGATGTATCTTGGTCATTGAGCGTGTTTAGTGTTTGATCTCGACGGCGATTGTTAGAGGTTGCCTATAAAAGGATGGTACTTCATTGTTTGAACTTTTTACCTTTGGCAAAAGAGGAACATCGTAATCACATTCTGTGGACACAGAGATTTCGGTGAAGTTCCTGCATTCCGACGATATTCTTCAAGTTTCTGGCAGTTGTCTTCTAACACCGTTCATTGTTTTAGGTAAATACTTGGAGCATTTTCTTTCTTTATTTTTTGTTTGAAAATGGATTCTGGAAGGCAAGACGATGTGATGGGGGTGAGTTGGTAATGCCGTCGACTAGGCTGAGTAAGCCCCAACATGCTGGTCTCAGACGAGGGGTCGAGGGCTGTACTTGGGGGGAGACTATGTGGAAGAGGTCGGATAGTCCTGTAGATACTTCAATTCAGTTTAACAATGAGGACCAAGGACCTAGCCGGGCTTAGGGCAGAATATAGGATCCAAGATAATATAGGGCTAATAGTTTTGGACCCTGATGAGCGAACCTGTTATCCCACGCTCAGTGTGTGGCGATGAGTGATGCCATTTTCAAAGCTAGGTTTAGGTTGCCTATCCACCCCTTCTTCCTATCGTCCTCAGGTCTTACCGCCTATCTTCGACCCAATTGAACCTTAATTTGTAGAGCTAAATGGTAGGGTCATGGATGCTGTGGTGGGAAGCCTCGTACGGTTTGGAGATGCCTATCTATGTCTTCCAAACTCTCTACATACCCAAGGTATTACGGGGGGTGATAAGATAAATGAGTAGTATTATCTTATGTCATGAGGGCTCATACTCCATTTGTGGCTGATCTGTCGACCTCTATCAAAGACTGGAAAAGCTCATGATACTGAGCTTCTAGAAGGTGGGACATATGTCTATTTTAGCCAACAGCTTATTCAATAGAGGCTCTAACACGTGTAATTTCTTTGTAGACAATTTCTTGAAGAAGAGGGCATTGAAGCCAGATTTTACCACGATACAACGACTCATGGTCGAAGCGAAAGCGCTGTAGACCTCCTCAACTATTTATAAAAAGAAAACAGAATGTGAACGCAGCAAAAAGCTCCCTCTTGTGGATGAGGAGGAAGAAAACAAAGAGCTTCTCATAAAGAAAGGTAAAAAGGTCGCTGGTCCTCCTCTTCGAGGCCCACCATAGTGAGGTTGCCACCCCTTCAGTCTCATATCTTGACTAGGATAGTAATCAAGAAGAGGTCAACACCTCCAACAAAATATGAGCTTAACACTACCTCTAAGGCCATATCTTCAGAGCCTTCGAAGAAGGTCCCGGTGTCAGATCCGCTAAAAAGGAAGATGCCACGTTTTGACAAAGTTGAAATCTCTTTGGGTACCAACCCAGAGGAGTTGGTGAAGGAGGTGTTGGAGACGATGGACCTATGTTTGGACTATCTCCTCATCCCTCTACTCTTAGAGTTGAAGGGCTTCCTCAACGTTCCAACCTCAGTGTTGGTACTGGGCCCAACATTTTCATAAGCCAGGGTACATCATTTAATGTAATTGTTACCCAAGGCTTGTCCTGAGGTGGGGGTTACAACATGTCCAGCTTGAGTCCACCGCTTACCAGAAACGAAGTGAGACCTCTTCCCATTTACCTTTGGGATGGTGAGAATCCATGTGTTATGTTATATCGATCGTTGGCTGGTCCGCTTAAGGTTAAGTGGAAAGCTCTGAATTTCAAGGTCGATGAAGTTCCTATTAATCTCATCTGTGTTTTGTACTTATTTGGGGCTTCTCTAGGTTACCTTTTCCTTCGTACTTTGGGATGTACAAAGTTGGGGACACAGAAAAGTTGTGAAGCTCTCGAGAGAATGGGAGATTGTCATCGCCATCATCATGCTCGTAGGATTGGCACGATCTTTCAGAGTCGCTCACATCTGCCTCATGTCAAGGTAGAGGCTGTGACGTCCCTCCTCGATTTTCTCGGTCTACTAAGTTCTGCATTTCCCGCCTATTCCTAGGCTGGAAAACATGAGTCCTTGGCTCTACATTTGTTATTATTGAGCCGTTGGATGTGTGGATTAGATTAGCACTTATTCCTTGGCGTTCTACCTATTTTGTTGAACAAGCTGATAGACCTCCAAGATTTTTCATAATTTGGATGGAATTTGTCATCTCTGAGTGGAGATCACCTGTATGAGCCTCGCAGCGTAGGACGAGACATCTACCCCTACTTCCCTTTCGATTGGGGTCTCTCTAATTTGCCGGTTGGGATGTACCATGACTTTGTAAGTCTTCCTGACATTGTCTAAAGCCTATTCTGAGGCACTTGAAAATCCCTTAGACCCTGAACTTACATGAGGATCTCATGCATGGTCGCGTTTTGTACTGTAATACTTCTCATGTCGGTAGCCATTTGGGTTGTTTCAGCAGTTAGCTGCACAGCTATTCCCCTACCTCGACAGCAGCGATGGTGAGGCTTCTGATGAGTGACATTTGCTCTGATGACCTCTTCTTCAGATGCATCCCTCACTTTTCTATGGTTGACATTTTCATTATTTGAACTCATTGGACATCATTATGCAAAAGACCCACATCTTCAACTGAATCGCTGACTCCCATCAGCAAGCCTGTCTCCTAGCCGTGTGGCTTCGTTTTCGTTCGAGGCTGATCCTAATCACTTCGGAGCTTGGAATAACATATATTCCTGGTTTTGTCCTCTGTGCATTGACCTTCGGCGATGCAGGTTACGTGGAGTGTGGGCCTTGGTTTGATCTGGAGACTCGTTATAAGAGGCGTAACAATATCTTTAGGTCGTTAAATGAGAAGAGCTTGTCTTCGGAGAAATGGGTAATTCAAATTCAAATAAATTTAGTATCCATTTATAGTAAAAAAAAAAAAAGAAATATGAATAATTAGATATTAAAGAAGAGAATAACATTTCTATATATTATAATTTTTAGTTACGTATAGAAACTAGAGATTACATTAACACAGAAGTGACTCATTTGTAACATATGGTAAGACGTAACATTACGATTTAAAATAAAAGGTAGAACTTAATTAATATTGTATTTAGATAGCTTTATATGGATGAATTTAAAATTGGATAACAATCTAAAAATGACTTTTTTCGTGAATTTCTTTCTTGGAAAATACTTCGCCTCTCACAAAGTCTAAACTAGACCACCACCATTGGCTGTTGGAAAAGGCTCTTCAAATAATGCACATTTATCTTTTGTAATGTTTCACTCGTTTTACCAATGTTGTGATCATGATCCATAACTTAGGGAATGTGATATTAATTTGATATATTTTGCACGCTTGGTAGGTTTATAGAATGTAGTTTAGAATTTCTCGTAATCAATAAGCAACATATCCCCTTGTTTGAGATGCAGAAACTTTGTTTCCTTGAAATCTCTCAAAGCTTATGGGAAATACTTTGCCATCACTTCGTCTTTAAACTGTTCCCAAGTCAGGTTGCGCTGCTG
The DNA here is from genome assembly GCA_902829205.1 of Fraxinus paxiana. Classification (NCBI taxonomy): domain Eukaryota; kingdom Viridiplantae; phylum Streptophyta; class Magnoliopsida; order Lamiales; family Oleaceae; genus Fraxinus; species Fraxinus paxiana. The sequence goes on along the minus strand of CADEPE010014797.1, from coordinate 4,448 downwards.
CTCTTCGATCCTAGTGCGCGAGACAGACTCCCACCAGTGACTGGCTACTCCAACAAACATAAACTCCGCGAATAGTACCTTTTGTACATCCGTACAAGCAATGTGTCGAAAGATGCGTTCTAGACTTTTAATCTACTCCTCAATGGCCAGTGGGTTAGGACCACCGTCAAAAGTAAGAGGTTTGTACATACGAAACTGCTTAACCACTGAGACAGTTCCGGGACAAATGAAGGTGCATTTTGTGGTGAAGGTGCTTGATTCTGCCTGCTCAACTTTTGTACTGCTCCAATAAGTCCCGTATCAAATTCGTGTGGGTAGATGGTGCCCTTTCCTAAAATTTTTAATATTAAGTCACTCGCCACATACCCGTACCAGTCTAACATTTTATACTTATATTCTCATAATATATTATAAATTAAGCGAGGAAAAACATACATATCTTAAAATTTAAATATAGGCAATGTAAAAGATGTAAATGATACAAAATGTTTGCATAAATTCTCCTTCTTACCCATTAATATACCTTAGAGTCGTCAGATGGTGGTCGATTAGTGGTCGTTAAGTGTAAGAAATCTTTCACATATTTAAGACTTTAAATTGACATCATCCTTAAATTCATATATCTTAAGAAAAATTATTAATTTTTAACAAACGTTACGTAAGGAAACAACTAACAAATAATCAATTATGAAAGTATTATTTAAAACATGAAAGCTCAATATTAATATAACATCGTCATTTTTAATTCCATCATTTTTCTTTTCTTTTTTAATAATCATTAAAAAATCTTTTTTTCAAAAAGAATTTTTTTTCCCTCACTGTTAACGGGTGAACAGTAACGACGTCACTGTTCATAGTGAACAGTAACATTCATTGTTCACATTTTTTCAAAAAAAGATTTTTTTATTCATTATTTTTTTTCCTGTCAGTGAACAGTGACGGACGCGTCACTGTCATCGTGAACAGTGACTTTCACTGCGTCATTGTTCTAATTTTTTTTTTTTTTTTTCAAAACTCAAGTTATGAAAATACATATGGGTCTACAGAAAATTAAACCTGGAGCTTGATACCAAACTGTAACGACCCAGATTTTTGTATAGAACTAAATATGAATAGTTACTAACACTATTAACTTTAAAAGTGTAAATATATGAAATTAACGGGCACAATTTAATTGATAAAAACTCATAACCAAATAAATACTAAAATGCATATCACATTTATTAGATAAAAAAATGTTAATTTCACCAATAATGCATAACGTAGTTTTAATTTTATAACCCGGTAAAACATGTCTTAAATTTAAAATAAAAAGCCTTACGAGATAAAACTATAAAATTGCTGAAATAAAAAAATGTATTGTTACACCGGATTATTTTATTGAATTCCATAAATCTTGACACCACGACTGCACCTCATTGCCCGCCAACCAATGACCCGTTCTAACATGTGAGGTAGGGAAAAATGGGTGAGTATATGAAAATACTCAATAGGACACGAATTAATGGTGCAATCCCGAATAAAAATACTAAAATCATGTGTCAAAAATATCATACCGTCATATCATATATTTGGAAACCGGTAAAAGCTCAGATATATCATATCTCTGGTACCGGATGGCCATTATATATAATAACATAACATCTCATATCATAGCTTTCATTAGCATAATATTCATCAACATTGTTGACCCCAAAAAATAATTTCAACAGATTTCGGGCCTACTCTTGCCACGTCAAGTATGGATCTGGTGCGCTTCTACCGGAGCGAGAAGGTATTCTGGATGAAATGAATGCGGGATGCACTTTCCAGCAAGAGACGAAGACATTCAGGCACCGATGGTTTTTGAGTAATGATGACAATTGCGCTATCAACGAATGCCGAGCAGATCTCTTACAATACGTCTTTCTTTTGCCATGGAATATGTGGAAGGATAGATATGGAAATAAGGAGTTTTCTGTTGGAATCTTAACGTATTGGCTACTTGTGTATACAAAATGGTTTGAGAATAGAACATGTAATTTTCCTTTAAGTTTGTTTCTTTCACGAGAATAAAGGCACTGTTGAATATTTTCTTCTCAGATTACATAGATGCCAACCCCTTTTCCATACAAACTGAGGCTATTTATACTACTCTGGCCGATGTGGTGACCGTTGGATCAAAATCACGTGGTTGCATATCCTATACTGAAGCCTCACATATTGTCTCCTCCGTACAATTAATGTTTGACAAAAGGTTCGGCGTTCTATTTGTAGGCTGACACACTAACACTGACATACTTTATTGCAAATATTACATCAATCACTTTTACAAGATCTTTGAATCTATTATAGGGAACAACGTCGGCTTCAGCGTGGATTGGGTCGGTTCTGATTAAGGGGTTTTTGGTACATCAGACCTCGGACAGTTTGGAAGAGCATCCGCTCCAGGTCTAAGAGCTTTGGTGTTGCTGGGTTTTTGATGAACCTCTACTCCTGCACGAAGGGCCTCGTATGAATTGGTTCATTGTAACCTCAACTTCGTCAAGTCTCTCTCCTTTTGACCTTTCATCCGGCTTCCTGCCCTCTCGTGGGTCCGTTGCTTACGTGGTTATCCACATGGCGGCTAAACTGGGACCTCGGATTTGGGGGAGATAACAAACATGAAAAATAAAATTAAACGGGACTAACCACTTGCACCTCGTAATCCTACCTTGTTAAATTAAATAAGTTCTTGAAAGATGAAAAACCCCAAAATCACTTGTGTGCTGTGCATAAAAGTATATTTTGCTTGTGTCATATATTTATAAGTACCTAGGCAATAATAACCTAAACTCTAAAAAGTTGGTGCATAGTGGAAACCTGAGGGAGTGGGATAGGGCAATTGGATAGGAATATTTGAAAATATATTTTGACCAAGTCTTATCAATTTAGGATTTCCACACAGTCAAATCAACCACAACTAAAATAAATATAAAATAGAATAAAATAAAATAAAAAACACATATCATACACTTGCTTCCCATTAAAATTCACAATTCATTAAAATAACTTAACTAAATTACCATTTAAGGTAAAATCTTTTGACCTCGATAACTTGTCGCTTATCCGAATTAACATTTTCTCGGACCTAACATGCATAATTAATTACAATCTATCCAACGAGCCCAATATCCATATACTTATTATAGCTCCATCAATATTCAAAGTATGACTCTTGTAAAAATGAAATTTAATATATATATAACTTTCCAAAATATTAACAATGTAGTATATAAAATAAATATTCTATTTTATGAAAATATTTCAGGATTTTATAGATACACCGCAATGGAATTGAATGTTGTGATGTTTTTCACAGATGAATTGAACATAAAATTTTAGAATGGTTTTTTTCTTAAACGAGTCTATGTATTGGTTTGTACTCTTCTTTGATTATTCAATATTAGGACTTAAAAATATAAGGGTAGTTATATTGACACCACAATTTTTATTTGTTATACCATATTTTAATTGCAATTAAATCTTCAATCTTTGTTCATTGTAACAATTATTTATTAACTCTTTTCATCGAATTCTTATCTTTAACCTTCCATTAATTAGTATGTCTCATCCTTGTTGATGATTTATATTAAAATATTTTGTTTTCATTCGTTGAAAAGAGGGCAAGAGATTTTTTTTTCATTTTTTCATTTATTTTTTAAAAATATGATGAAAAAATAAACTGTTTTACGTCGTTTCAACGAACTTTTGGACATAAAATTGTTATCAAATACAAAATATGTTAATTAATGAAACGTTTGAGGATTAGAATAATATGAAAAATGGTTAGAGACATAAGTAATATAATCAATAAAGATTAAGAACTTTACGCGCGATGGTGCGAGAAATAAAAATTGTGATGTGAATATAATTATCCAATTGAATAGGTTAAAGTAAATTGTATGTTTTATACAAATAAAAGCATTGACATAAATAATCATAAAACAATATGCCTTTAATTATGAATAACACTGAAAGACCTCTAAGACTGCAAGTAGACAATTCAATTGTGCTTGTGTTTGATCGTCATTATAAAGAATATTGATATTTTGGGGGTATATTATGTCTATTCGTTAAATCTATCATTTTTATCTATACTAGTGTGACGCACGTGCAATGCACGTGCCATAATATAGTTGACTATATAATAACGTAAATATATAAAAAAAATTATTTGTTCTAAGCATTAGTTACATTAAACGTAAAACACTTGAAATAATGATAGGTGACAAAAATAATATTTAAAGCTTATTTTCTATACTTTGCATTTGAAGGTCTCTCTGTTCTTTTTAAAAAAACACATGGCATAGATGATTAGGTGTTGATGCCTTGTTAAAACGATAATGAAGTTCAATCTAACCCTCATTTTTCTACCTATTGAGGTAAGACATTATGTCTCCTTGATCTCGTGCTCATAAAATCTCCAA
>CADEPE010014786.1:0-22415 GCA_902829205.1 Fraxinus paxiana | reverse complement strand
CCAAACCTGCGATCCGTGAAACTCAGTCCGGCCCTCCTTAGGGGCATAGAAAATTCCTGAGCGTACGCCACCGGGCGAGTTCCAGGCCCCGGTTGCAGATTGCCCGGCCTGATTGACACCACCAGGCAAGGGCTGAGGTTAACAGGTGAGAATTCTTGTTTTCAGTCTCATGTTCCTGTATTCAGTCCCTACTAAATCTTGAGCTCGTGATAAGTTTGGTACATGCCTCAGAAGTCAATAGAAACAGGCTCTGTGTTGAGTCACATGGTATAAACGCTTAGCATAATTTTCATTTATATAGTCTTCACTCTTCAACACTCTTGAGCATCTTTGTTTACATTATTTATTAGCTCATTGATACAGCTTCGTTATGGGGTCATTGAGTATATAGATTAGAGGCGAAACTACAGATCTAGTAATTATTTTGAGTTGTGTTGATGACTAAACAATGCATTATAGCCCTAACAAGATTTTCTTAAGAGGAGGGAACAACGTTTTAATGATCTCGGTCTGTGATGAAAACAATAAACAGGAGGACATTGATATCATGGAGAATCTTGGTGTGAACAGCTTTCGGTTTTCTATATCATGGTCAAGAATTCTACCCAGTAAGTTCGAATTTAATTTCAACTGAAGACTAATAATTATTTCTTCAGATACTTCAATCTGTATGGTTTACTATTAACTGCCTGCTTTATTTTGAAGCAGAAGGGGGTTATGGAAATGTGAATATAGCAGGGATCAATCACTACAATGACCTCATCGATTCACTCCTTCATAAAGGTTGTTTCTGTAACTCTGTAACCATTATATATAATTGAAATACGATTACGTGATTCAGTAAGTGTATAAGTGAACTGATATATCTGGAAGATTCTTATAAATAAAATAGAAATGTGAACATCAAAAGGAATAACGAGCTAGTGTATAACTTCATTCTAGTTTAAGAACCAAAACCAGTCGTAAATTCTATTATGGTACTTTCAGGAATCCAGCCATTTGTTACGTTGTGCCATTATGACATCCCTCAAGAACTTGAAGAAAGTTATGGATCATGGCTAAGTCCACAAATACAGTAAGCCGCTGATCTATTTTCTGCTGTATCATCTTCTTTATTTTTTATGACGACTTAAATTGGTCTCTTCTAAAATTCGCACTTCACCATATCAGTCACCGAATTTTGATGCCTGAAGAGCATTATGTCACCACTTAATCTTGTGATTATTTTGTGAAGAATTCGTTTATTTGTGAGATGTTAAAGTTGGGACACTTGGACTGTTGCATAACAGTCTAAGTTGCATGTATGGTAGGCGGTTGCGAGTGAAATGTACAATGAAATACAAATTACTAAACAAAGCTTCTTTTGACATTTATCCTACATTTTTCAGGAGTGAGTTCGAATACTATGCAGATATATGTTTCAAATACTTTGGGGACCGAGTGAAGTATTGGATAACCATCAACGAGCCTAATGTCATGGCAATTCGAGGATACAGAACCGGCATTTATCCTCCATCTCGCTGTTCCGTTTCATTTGGACATTGTAGCAAAGGTGATTCAGAGAAAGAGCCCCTAATTGCAGCACACAATATGATTCTATCACATGCAACTGCCGTCAACATTTATCGAACAAAATACCAGGTTTGATTTAACTAAGTTTCATTTGATATATATAGATTAATTTTTGCACAATACAAGGAAATTTTGGTACGATTACACACTTGATGATAATGTAATTCAGAATGTACAAGGAGGTAGCATTGGAATTGTTATGAATGCCATCTGGTTTGAGCCCTTCAGTGATTCTGCAGAAGACAAATCGGCTGCTGAGAGAGCCCTATCTTTCTATATGAATTGGTGAGCATTTTATTCCTACACAGGCATCCATAAAGTGAGGGACACGATGCGTGATCTGACTCACTCTAAACTCACATGCAGGTTCTTAGACCCTATTGTACATGGGAAATATCCAGAAGAAATGCATAATATTTTAGGATCATTACTGCCTGTATTTGTGGAAAAGGATCTGGAGAAATTGAAATTTGGATTGGACTTCATTGGCATCAATCATTATACCAGTTTCTACAGCAAAGACTGCATATACTCTGAATGTGGAGGAGGACGAGGAGTATCCAAATCAGAAGGTCATTCCCTCTGGACACCGTTGAAAGATGGTAAACTTATTGGCAAATCTGTAAGTATATCGATTTTTCTTTGGTTGAAGACAACTTAAATAAATAAATATGTCCACACACAAATCATTCCTTGAAATAGACTGCAGTGGACTGGCTTTATGTATACCCTCAAGGAATGGAGAAGATTGTGACATACATAAAGGACAGATACAACAATACGCCAATGTTCATCAGTGAAAACGGTATGTCAGTAAAAATAAGCTTCAATATGATTCTGGAAGAGCCTTAAAGGTTAAAAATTGTTTCGGTAAAATGGAAAAATCCCATAGGGTTCGGTGATGAGAACAATCTGGATTCATCTGTAGCATATTCTCTCAACGATGTCGAAAGAGTGGAATATATGGAAAACCATTTGGATTCCCTGGCAAAGGCAATAAGGTATTGATCCTCTTTCATCTTTATATATTAATGCATCGTTTGGCATGTTTTTGTTCTTTGTGGCCTGTAGCTCAGGCTGTCAAACTACGTGGACGCTAATCAACTTGAATCCCTCCTTGCCCACAACGGCATAAAAGGGAGTCGGAAAATCATAATCTGGAAGCCAATGCTGACAGATAAATGTGCTAATTTTGTCCAGGAATGGAGCAGATGTGAGGGGCTATTTTGCCTGGTCCTTACTCGACAACTTCGAATGGACATCTGGATATACAATAAGATTTGGACTTCACCACGTAGATTATGCTAGTCTTGAAAGAACTCCTAGATCGTCAGCAACTTGGTATAAAAACTTCATTTCCAATGTAAGAGGCTTACAAACATGGTGATAAAATTTTTCCTTTAATAATCCCGAACCACTATTGCTAAAAGGGCTTAGCTGTATCCATATCTTGTGCATTACTAGATGGTATCAAGGAAGTGATTAAGTCTTGTTTATAAATTATCCAGTATTTTGTATCAGAGATGCAAATTGTAATTGACCAGTGGAATAATGTGAAAACTTTCTTCATTCTGCTCTATTACCTTTTCAAATTCATTCAACCTTGATGCTTACCCGGGAATCAGACGTTCTACAAAACACTTCACTTTTAATTTCTTACCATTTCATTTAACTAACAAGACGAACTAGGACTTTGAATACTTCGATGACAAGTTTGGTATGTAGAATTCAACAAAACTAGATCGTATAATGAATATAGATTTTCAATATATTCTAATCTACCTTATAAAAAAGCTTGTTAAATGCGTCCTCGACAGCCGTTTGATTCACGAACTAATTAAGTTCCTCTTCCCTAACATCATCCCAATCTCAATCCATCCTCCAAGTATCACTCTCAAGAATGACTTCACAAGTGGTGCCTTCCCCACAACAAACATGTAAACACTAGCTGAAACTGCTGCAATGGAAAATATAACATTTTGCTCGCACAAAAGATCCCTCAACACCCAAGCCACAATCAGCGGCACCGCCCTGCCAAGAGTGTACGCCGTGGAGGCTGCAGTCGCTATTTGAGTTGGACTGGTGGTGGTAGCCTCACAAGTGCTCCAACTCTTCTTGAACTCAGGTCTCCTGACTCTATCATGTTGTGCCTTTACTATATGATCTATATCAACTCGTGTGCAAACAGAAACAAATTCTGATATTGTGGTTGTTAATGCTGGGGCAACTAATCCTATGAAACTTGTCCTTATAAAGCCCATGTTTGAGCCCAATTTTTGAGGAGAAATTCTAAATTTGGAATAGTGAGTTTTTGGAGAATGTATTATTTTATGGTAAAATATGTTGTTGAAAATGAGTTCGAGAAAAATGTGGTTCAAACAGGGCAAAAATCTTCATTTCATGCATAAATGTTCCAGCTTCCGACTGAGACGACGGCCCTCAGCCATTGCGCTCTTTGAGCGTAGCCTTGAACCTTGGCACTCGATATCCAAATAACGATCAAGGATTCGTCAACTTAATTTCCACTGTAGAAGATCAAAGAGACAACAGGTAATATTATTGTTGGGTAAGACTTATGGTTGTTAATGTGCCTGTCTAGCTAGTAGGGTGTGCGTGTGGAAATTCCACATGTTTGGTATACTCCTATACAAGATAAAAATTAAGCTAAAATATTGATTATTATTTTATGCTATTTAATGTGCCAACCATGCACTAAACAATCATTGGGAGATTTAATTGAAATTTGAACGTTTTTCATTTTGGTTCGTATTAGGGCACGTCTATAAAGTTAGAGAATACAATTGTTTAAGTATTTCAACATGCTTTTTATATTTAATGCTTAATTTTACAGTTTTACTACCAAAAAAAATATTTATTGTTTTTCCTTATCTTTTATTTTCACTGGCTTTTCCTCTAAATTGTTATATTATTTTCCTAATTGAAAATTGAAATACTTTGAATGCATTTAATTATAGAGAGTGAATTTAGCTCTCCAAAATTAATATGTTAATTTAAAAAAAAAATTTAGAGCATAATTTTAAGGATCGACTCTTTAAAATAAAGAGTATTTTTGTTTAAAAAGTCTCTTGAAAATACTCCAAGTTCGGAATGGTCATATCTATACAAAGCTCTAACATTAGAATTAGGAGTTGTTGTACTGAGGTGGACTAGGCTAACTAAACTTAGGGTCTGTTTGGTAAGATTTTCAAAAAGTTAAAAGCCGTTTTTGAGATTAAGAAATTATTTTTGAACATATATGTATAATTTTTAGGAAGTGTTTTGTCTAACTAAAAGAGCTTTCAAATGAAAATGATTTAAGATTGTTTTCTCATGAAAATTTTATACAGAAGTAAAAGTCTTATCAAACGAATTCTTATAGAGATTGTGTCAAAGGTTTAAAAGAAGTTATTTGTCAACTTTTAGGAGGATAGTGATCATAAGAGTGGTCACGAGCCAACAACACATTACACATGTCATATGATGATGATAGCAACTCACAATCATCAAGATTGGTTAAATCATGTGTGGTGTCTACTTTGACTATAAGTTAGATCATATGCCTCCACTCAGTGACGAATGCAGGATTTTGAGTCAGCACAAGAATCATTGATCGTAGATCGTTGACAGCAATAAAAAATTAAAAGCCTTGTTTGATGTCCATTTTTTGCAAAAAAAAATACATTTTAGAATAGTGATTTGATGGAGAATGTGTGATTAAAAATAAGAAAAAAAATCTTGAATTTGCTTATAATATTATTTTATTGAAAAATATGTGATTGAAAAGAAGAAAAAAATGTATTTTTTAAAAGAAAAAAAAAAGGAAATCAAACAAGGTCTAAAATTCTAATGTAATAATTATTTTGTTTAAACTGAACATATACAATTCTGTTATAGAAATTAACAATATTCACCAAATGATATTGTGGCCAAATTTTGTTTAATTCAAAGAAATAGCACGGGTTCGAATTTTTACAATTGCATTAAAACCGCTAAAATGTAACATATATTATTCTTGTAAATTTAGTATCAAAATTCAACAAGTGTCATAATGATCAAGCTTTCAATAATTAATCCTAAGGAGAGGTCACAAGTTTAAGCCCATGTTCGGTACAATTAAAATTTTTATTTTTATTTATTTATTTATTTATTTTATCCGATCAAAAAAATTTATTTTTATTTTTCTACTCATTTACAACCACACATTTTTCAATAAAATAATATTTTCCATCACATCAATAACTTTTTTTTTTTTTTCAACCACACATCTCCATCAATCCACTATTACAAAATACATTCTTCCAAAATAATGTGGCTCAAACACACTCTAAATCTCCTCCCTATTGCATTAATTTTGGTAAAAAAAAATGTAGAACTAAAAATATTTTACAATAAATTGGATGAGAATTGTTTCAAAACTTCCAATATTCAAGTTCTAATTAGCTAAGGTACAAGAAATGTTTGATAATAAAATGAATTACCAGTTATATAACCTAAAAAGTTTATTTATTGTCAGTAAAAAAAAACTATTTCTGACGGATCCAGCACGTGCGATCGCCGGAACTTGTCGGCTCATGAATCCGACACTGCCTCCTCCTAAGTTAATTTATGTCTCTTTTTCATTTTTGTTGTATGAATAAATACTTCACCATCCTATTAATGTGACCAAAAAAAAAAAAAAAACTGATGGAACTTTGTATAATCTTTGGTTTTATCAGTTTGGTTAAAAAAATTGATGGCCAAACACAAAGTACGTTCAAACTTCCAAGTTTACAAAAATAAAAATAAAAATGGAATTACAAGAAAGCGTTAAAAAATACTTCCAAATGGGTAAGATCGATGGCTACAAGCATGAATAGTGGTTGGATTGAAAAAGTCCCCCACTCATCATTTGGATTATTATATCTAACTGTCTCATGATTCTGAAACAATATTTTAAGCAAGAAAACATAATTGTGATCATTGAATATTCAACGAAGTCAAACGGAGAAGGGTAAGTTTTTACTACATGAACAGACTCAAGGACAGATTCAAAAATAGAACATAATTGGATAGTTTGAAAAATAAAATAAAAAAACATACACACATACACTGTCAAATCAATCTGTTTGTATTGTATCTGTTTTTTAGTTTGAACAAGTGACTTTATTCAAGTTTTTAAAACTTGTTATACAATATTTGACAGTATTCAAAAGTAAATAAAATTTCTTTTTCCTTGTATTACTCGTGCATATACGTTGTACCATAGGATAAGTTGGACAACACGTGACACTATTAATTTGCACCCCTCAGCATCGATGTTTCCCAACGAAGGTTTTTTTATCGCTGGTTTCTTCTCATCTCTGTGATCCGCTCCCGGCTCCACTATAATATTTTTATACATTTACTGTACTCCAACTTGATACTTTCTAAGAGCATGTTCAATGGCTTATGCCAAATCGGTGCGACTTTTACACCAAATTGGTGCAACTTTTACATCATTATGCAAATAGTACATGTAGCGTGATTTTTTGCAAAGAATAATGTTATATGTACATCATTCCTTACCACTTGGATGATATTTCCTTATATGTGGAGGAAATCTGTGCAGTGATGTGATAGATGTTGCCACGTAAAAATATGTAAATTGAGGTGTGAGAAAAAGAGTACATGTAGCGTGATTGTTTTATAAATTCATATTTCATGGTTACATCAAGTATTACACAAAATGAATTGTATTTCCTTTATTTTCTTTTTCTTTTCTTTTTTATTTCTCAAAAAATTATTTAAATACAAATGATATTATTACTTAAATTATTAGATTAAATATTATATTTAATGAACTAAAATATTGCATTTATTAATAATAATAAATTAGAAAAAGAATTGCACTTAATACCTAATTAAAGAAATTACATCTAATATATAAAAAAGATATAAAATAAAAATCACGACTAATTTTGTCTTTTAATTCTCAAAATTAGTATATTCATCCCACAAATGATCAATTAATGGGAGTATTAATTATTGTTTTAGTTTAATGCAACTTTTAGGTTTAATGATTAATTTTATTCTAATGTATTCAATAATTATTATTTATTACTCGTTTAGAATTTACAAATAAATGTTAAACACAAATTAAAATAGGGTACCACTATTTTCATCCACATTTTTCATATATCTATCACACTCTAAGTTCATCCCCGTTAATATTTTAAAATTTAAAAAAATACAATTTGCATTCAAGTCATATTCCAATATTTTCCTTATTAAATTCGTTCATTTAAATATTATATATGCCTACTCACTTCTATATATCTATCTCACTCTAAATCTAGGTTTGACTCGAGATTTAATCACGGGACAACCAGCTTTTTCCCTAAATCTATCCTTTTTCAATTTGAGAAAAAAATTATATTCATCCTCGTTATCGGTCATTCACCCCTCTTCATGTGCCTTCATCCTTTGCATTTCTTTTGCTGCAATGAAGAAAAAGTATCAAGATTTAGAGGATTGTCATCGCCCCTCTTCATGCTCTTTTACATGTTGGTTCATATTTAACAGTTTTTTCTTCAATTATTGTCCATTACACAACATATAAGAAATCTGATTAAGTTGTCTTACTAAAGCTTGGAATAAATTAACTTCGATTCGCAAAATTGGCAAAAGAAAATCAAAGAACTGAAAACGAGCAGAAAACTATAGTTGAAAATAAGTGATTATAAAATATACAAAGAGAAAGAGAGAGTACAAACTTGTCGGGGGGAACGTGTGAATTGGACCAAAAGTGTCTCTTTCCTCCCTGAACGACGATGAATACCGTCGGAAGCTTGCTGCAGTAGAGCGCAGTGACTCCGCTAGAAACGACATCGTCTTCAATCCACTAGATACTTGACGCGACACTATAAATACCGCCATTGAAGGAACCAACGGAGGTCTTCGGCGTATCAGAAAATTAAAATCAAATAATGTTTATAATCTGAGTAGCACAATCATTTATAAGTTAGTCTATGTTTTTCATATTTATCCGATGTAAAATTTTATCCGTTAACAGTTTTTACAGAATTTGGTGCACCAGTCGTCCATTGGAGATGTCAGATGTCCTAATGCACATTCAGGGTCGAGCTCTAAGATTTGAACAGTTGATAGTTGCTTATCAAAATACTATATGCTATATTTTTAGTTAGACGATATTAAAGGCAAAAAAAAAGACCTAGGACCTAGGACCTAGGTGACCTTCAATCCAGTCTAGGAATAAAGGCGCCAATGCCATGAGCTGGTGATTCGATAGTTACAATCATGCTAAACTTCACGCTTTTCACTCCGAACAAGTCACGCTAATAGACACTTTATAACCCGAGCAAGCATCAACTGAGCCCACTACTCAAAACCTCTTGCTCTCCTTTACCTTCATTTATATATATATACACACACATAAACAAATGCTATATAAACACCATAACCTGATATAAATATGGCTGGATGGGTTCCAGTGGAGGTTGGCACGCCTGGCACTGTAGGATCGCTGCTGAAGAGGGAGATGGAATATTTCAAAAGACTCGAGTTAGAACGATTTGAAATGAGTTGCCTAATATCTGAGAGGCACATTAATGGAGAGAAAGGTTCTGGTAGAGGCAATTCGTGGCCTGGTTTCAAGTTCTTCCCTTTCTACTGGAGAAGGAAGAAGAGAAGAAATAGTGGAATCCGGCGGAGCTTCGTGGATGACGGAGAAATAAGTGAAATTCCGGGGTTCAGTTACAGAAATCTCAAAGCAGATTCTAAGAGATTTGAAGGTCTAAATGAGTAAATTCTTAAAAAAAATAATACACTCTTCTGACCATGGTCTGGAGTGGAGATATTGTTCCAGTAAAACCATTGCAGTAAATACCAGAATTTGATAGGGAATATTGTTTCTCGTCTCTATCAGCATCTCTACCATCTTATTTTATATTTTTATGCTTTCTATTATTTACAACCATCAGAGGCTGATTCTTAATTACTCCTCATCTCCTCTTCCTTCCTTCAATTGTGTTTATGAGTTCTACACATTCAACTTCTTGTGGAGTAATTCCAGTCATTATGATCCAGGAAGGAAAAAAAAAAAAAATTGCACATGTTTAGGAAGGAAAAATTGTTACGGATGATAATGGGAATTGAACCCGACGTGAATCGAACACGCAACCTTCTGATCTGGAGTCAGACGCGCTACCATTGCGCCACGGATCCGTTTAGAGATATATGGTAATTTTATTTATTATAATTATAAAATATAAATGCTTCTATACTGTGTTTAGGTCCGAACCTTTTGTTTTTATTGCGTATTGATTCCTGCTCAACGTCTAATCAAATTATATTACACTTTATCAATAGGATGATTGTGATTTGTAACTCAATTTAAGTCCTTAATCCTACAATGTAAGATTCAACAACAATATCGTCAAATTGCAAAATCGAATCAAAACCAATTTTTTTAAAATCGTTGATTTGGATCCACGTGAATCCGCCAACGTTTTGATTTTGAACCAAACAAAACCGTTTTGAAATAATTTGATTTAAATTTAAATCTTTACAAACCGTTTCAAAGCGTCATATCCTTTATAAATTAAAAAATTAAAAATAAATTAATTTAAATGTTATCAAAACTAATTAAAATTAAACACATCCAAATTAAAAAAGATACATCCATATAATAGATTATAACACAATTGAACTCAGTACCTAAATAGATAATTACTCATCCTAATTAATTACTTAAATCATACACAAATACACATAAGTCATCACAACTATGGTCTATGAATACAAAACCCTCAAAATGCATGAAGTATTGAACAGCTACTTCTGAAGCATATTGATTGAATGTCCATTACAATTGAATAGACAAATAAATATAGATTTTAATTCAAACTCACACATCTTTTTTTTCTTCTGCTAAAAATTTTCTTATTTTTTTTGTAATTATTTGTTGTATATTATTGGTGTTGAGTTCTAATTCGTGTCGAACTCTTTTAAATTTTTAACGGAAGTATTTTTTGTTTATTCGCGCCTCAGCTTTCTTGTCAAGCCACCCAATTAATATATTTTAACTTAAGTTTTTTGCTTTATCGTTAATTTCTAGAATCTAGCAATTTATTTGATGAATTATTTAAATGACCGTTTTGAAAAATTGACCAATGGACATTTCGACATCATTCACTCGGATTTCTTCTGTTTCATCGATTTTATTCGGATGAAATTTATAATCCATCATTGACATGGGTAACTTTGGGGGGAAATTGAATTCAAATTAATAAAGATTGTCCTCCTAAATTGCTAAAAATAGGTTAACTATTCAAATATTCACAATTGCTTCTGAGTTTGCATTCCCTATTGATGATCGAATTCTTGATTCCTTTAGGAGTTCGTTAAGTACAAATATGGTTGGCGTTATGATTTGCCCAAAAAACTAGCTGTATAGTAATAAGGAACATATAGCGATTCGTTAATATATATTTAGATGTGGTGAAATATTGGATGATTCACAAAAAGTTATCAAATGTATTATCGTATTTGATATTTATATTCAATTTATTTTATTAGTCATTTTATACCATTTAACTATGACCAATGAGTTCGAGCACTATATTTTTATTTTTATGGAGAGAGTGAATCACGTATTACAATTGCAGATGTTGCGCCAATTAGTATCGAATAAAGAGTTAAAATATTTCTATCACATTGTTGAATTATAATTATTAGAATTATAGAACTTTGGTTTGTAATATTTTTTTAATCTTACTATTTATGTTTTGACGTGAAACTATATTTATGATTTAACGTATTTGAATTTTATTTTTATTTTTTTATTTTGTGATTTTAATCGAACCAAACCGAAAAAGTGGTTTGAATTGGTTTGGTTTTCAAATTTGTCACAACCATGTTCATCCCTACTAAATAGGCATAAACTTTTATTATGGGTACTTAAATGTTCTAATAAATGAATTTGAAAATAAAATTTTGATCATTCATAAATGAATTCATTTAATTTTTCTCTCTCTTCTACATATTCTCTCATACACATTGTTGATTCATTTATAAATGATCAATCTTTATTTTCAATTGCATATTCAATGGATTCATAAGTGTCATTACACTTTTCAAACCAAGACTAAAGTTTAACATAGCAAAGGCTGATTTGTTTCGACGCTCATCACCGAAAACTTACACGATTAAAAAGTAGTAAATTTATTTAGTTACATTGTATAATCAATGTTATCGAATTCAACTTAGGTCATATCTCATGACTCGTTAGTCATTGGAACTTATTTAATCTAATAAATATTATTCATTAAAAGAAAAATTTGCAGTTGAAATCTCAAATCTTTCAAAACGATGCAAATAGTTTCAAACTAAATTGTAGCAGATACGTCCCAATTTTATTTATTTTTTAAATTTGTCGTGGCATTCTAAACGGTTTTTGTCCAAAAAATTTGTTAACTGACCAACATTAAAGTGTTTGACCCTAATTAATCAATTTTAAAAGGACAAAATGATAATCTAATTTTTAAGTAATTAAATCAAGGGAAATTTGCATCAAATGACCCCAAGTCTTTCAAATATATGCAGCACGGTCCCAAACCTTTAGTAAATATCATCCGACCACAACTCTTAACCTCTAATCCATCCCACCCCGCTCATGGAACAAACCTTCCTTGCCTTGGATGGTGAGCCTCACAATAGCCATTGTCACGCACCTCATTTTCTCCACCTTCGCTGACCCCATTTTTCACAAGGGATCAATTCAGCTTCCTCCTTCTAACAAGAACTTTTAAAGAACTAGCAAATAAAAATGGATAAACAATTGTTGCAACGATTGCCTCCCCACCTACCAATGAGTGTGGTTACGTAGATTATGGTTTAGTCGTTAGGTTAGGTAAATTAGGAAAGATGGATTATTATTTTTTTATCTTCTTAATTATTTGATAAAACAACACATTTTAGATAGAAAATCGTAAGAGATCCTTTCAATGCATATCTATTAAAGCTTTGAGATTGTAATGTATATTTTTGAAAGATTTGGAGCCTATGATGCAAAGTTCCCTTATTTTAATTAATTAAATGTTAAAAGGTCATTTTACTCTTTTAAAATCAAAATATAGTCAATTAAACACTTGAATTTTGTTCAACTAACAAAACTTTTGGATGAATACTATCTTATAGTTTCCGACAATACCCCCATAGAAGCTTTGGCGTGTTAGAAATAGACAACAAAGGCCATTTACGCCCACCCCTCAACTTTCCTCGCCCGCCAAAATAACCCCCCACCTCTCTCTCTAAATTATTGTTTCTCTCTATATAATCTATACATGATTTAAGTTGTGCAAGTCCTGATCGTTTCTAGAGTTTCTAGTCTCTTTGTTGTTCGATTTGATTTTCTCTGCTTATTCATAAACAAGAAGTTTAATTCGAGAGAAGAAAGCTGAGCTGAAATGACTAGAATGCCACTGAGCTTTCCGCCGATTAACATCGGAATAGGGGGACTGTCGTCGAACTGGTGGGGTGAAATAAATGAATCGGTCAAATGGCAAGACGGATTATTCTTCACTTTATGTGCTACTTATGGCCTCGTTTCCCTCGTTGCCCTTGTAAGTAACTAAAATTACTATTATGCTACTTTTTCTTGTAAATAATATACGGGTGCATTGTTATTAATTTTGTATGTGTTTGAATTCAAGTTGTGTTTTTCAACTTGAATCTAGGACTTTTGGGAGCTGAGAAATTGAATCTTGCTGAGCTTTATTTGTTAAGTTGTGACGTGTAGTAGTTTTCTTTTTTTGTTTATGCTTGTGATTTTTAGGATAGCTGTAAGAATTGACTAGTCTGACTTGGATCGTTAATTTGAATATCTGAATTTGGGGATAGAATCATGAAATCGAAAAGAAAGGTTAATTGCAGTGGAATTGTCTATTTCAGGCCAGATGTTTCCAGAACTAGACATAAATATATGCATATCATGCACTAGTTATTAAAAGAAACTTTCCATCTAGTTTTGATTTGATAATTATATGGCTTCTTCCAACCATCCTTCTTCAATCAGTTTCTGAATTTGGAATTCTATTAACCACTCTTATAACCCTAATGTTTTGGGGCACATGACCGCCATTCCTAATTTTGTTCTCTGCTTCCTGAGACTGACTTGCTTACACTATTTACAATGATGATTTAGCCTCTGTTTGGGAAGGATTTATAGATGGATAGAAATGAGTGGTAGATAAGTGGATATTACTTGCAGTCCGAATGTATGGTTGAAAATGAAGTTGACCGTTTATAAATTATTTTTTAAATTGTGCCAAACTGAGGCTTAGTTTGAGTTGCAAAACTGTGGTACATGCGACTTGAGATGAAAATTGAATGTATTTTTCAGTGGAATATTACTTAATTTACAAACAAAGTAACGGCAGAGGAGAACTGAAATTGGTGGGCTTTGTTTTGTATAGTTGATAATGTGATCTGCTTTGACGCGTTGATATCGGGATATGTACTCATTTAATTCAATCATTGGACATTTCTGGAAGTTCTTCAAGCCAACTATTTTTGTGTTGACAATGTAATCTTTTATTCAATCTAAGATATTGCAACTCTAAACAACTAAAAGAAACAGATGTGAATCTAAGAATGTGTATAATGCGGAATCACACTATCACTTTCAATTGACTGTCCAAGGAACACTGAGTAATGCCCATCCGCCTGGTCCTTGCCTGGTAACACGGGATTACACAAAATGTTTTGCAAGGCCAATTAACATGTTCAAATGCTAATTTTTAGTTTGATTATACAATCTTAGACCGTTCTTGAGGTTATACAATCTTATAAGCTCCCTCCATCATATGCTTTACTTTCAAGTTTCATGAATAAAATTAGAAAAAGCATCTTCAAAAATGCAAAAGAAGAAAAAAAAAAAAAAGCCTTTAATTCGTATTAGTTATTTTCTTTATTTCTTTTTTCGTTTTCTTCTTATAAATATGTTTCCTGATTATGAAATTGAATCCCATGGGAATTGATAGTGAGAACTTTATCGAGTATCCATTATTACATGCAGATTCAATTACTAAGAATTGAACTAAGAGTGCCTGAGTATGGTTGGACAACGCAAAAGGTTTTCCTCCTCATGAACTTTTTTGTAAATGGAGGTAAAACCAAGAATCGCTTAAATATATATCTTATTTTATGCTCGTGTTTCAATCATTGATTTTGATTGTAAAGATACTTGCTGCAGTGCGTGCTATCATGTTTGGATTTCACAAGGTGGTTTTTCTTTTGCATCCCAGGGTAAGCTTCACTATTCTTAAAAGCTGTTAGTACATAATATGGCAACAGTTTTTGCCGAATCATGGTTGAAATTCTCTATGTTCTCTTTTACTTCCACCTAATTCTTGTTTCTGCTTGAAGATTTTTAGTCTCAGCCTGGTGTATAGATTCATGAGTTTCAAAATGATGCAGAATACGCGTATTACCAGGCAATGTTAGGAATTACAAAAGAGTTTTGAGACAGAAATTACTGTCATATTTTTAATTACCTTCACCTTCTTGCTTAATTTTGCTTCTTTGGATCTTCGTCACTTTACTATTAGTTTTCTTAGTCCAGTGGAATGGGCTACGTCATAGGGTTTGATCAATTAAGCTCATATTATCGTTGACTGTTGGGGCCTGGTGAGATTTCCTTGTGCTCCCATCTGTTTGTATTGTGTCTGTGGTTGTTACTTCTAGGATATTAATACATGAAATTGACGCTTCTAGGATAGTAATACAAATTTCATGGGTCATTTTTAACACACTTGTAATCGTCAGCCTGTTTAGCGATCTGCTGATGAAATGGCTTTCGGATTTTCTTTTACTTGTATCATTACTTCTGTTGAGATAAATATTTGATAACTGTTGAAATGATGCCCACAAAAATAATCATCGTACACGAGTTACATTTCAACTTTCTTCAGTTCTATTTGAAGTCTTATGTAAGTTAGTCAATTTTCAATTGCACTTCTAATGAACCAGAACATGAGTTGGAATATGCACAATTTTAACAGTAAGACAAGTGTTGTATTCTGCATTATAATTTTTCTGGCACAAAGTGGTTTCCTTGAGGTTAAAAAATGAACTATTTCATATCATTATATGGTGAATTCCATGCTTAAATGCTAGTCAATGTAATCAACTTCAGTTTATTTAAATCAGGTGCTGACTTTGTTACTGTTGGATCTTCCTGGGCTTCTGTTTTTCTCTACATACACACTTCTTGTCCTTTTTTGGGCTGAGATATATCACCAGGTAAGTAGCTAATCCTTATCCTCATATAAATATCTTGCAAATGAAGTATGAATGCGGTTAGAGGTATTTCAAAGTTCTAGAAAAAATACCTCACCAAGCCAATTATGCATTCTTGTGAATGCAATCATGTAACACGAGCTATCTCTAACTCACTCATCCTTATTATTGGGCAGGCTAGAAGTTTACCAACAGATAAACTTAGAATTTTGTACTTTTCAATCAACGGTGGAATATACTTCATACAGGTCTATTACACTTCCTCCTATACTGCAACAAGGACATATTTATACTCTCTCTTAGTTTTTGGTTGTGTCTTTGTACCTGTTTTTCTAATGTATGGTCATGGTAATACTGTAAAAGATATCATCTGTTCTGG
Source organism: Fraxinus paxiana (assembly GCA_902829205.1). Taxonomy (NCBI): domain Eukaryota; kingdom Viridiplantae; phylum Streptophyta; class Magnoliopsida; order Lamiales; family Oleaceae; genus Fraxinus; species Fraxinus paxiana. Next base: position 6,187 of record CADEPE010014786.1, on the reverse strand, counting down.
CTTGAACCATGCTGATGGATGCCTTTTTGAAACAGAATTTCAAATATTGTAGGTGAATTGTTTTGTCTGCACCAGAATAGAAGCTTCCTTTGTCTCCTTTTAGCTATCAGACCTTGGTTCTATGAGTTTTAATTAGCTAGAACTCGGCGTCTATTTCCTCATAATCAGGCCATCAAGGAAGTGTGGTAGATAGAATTCTGGATCGGAGTTTTAAACTGGTCAGATAACAAGATCTTCTCAGCAGGAGATTTCTAAATTAAGTATCTTTCTTTATGATAGGGTAGTGAACTCAAGTACTTTGTGCTTCTAATTTTCAAGAAGAGAGACCAATCTTTCATTCCCCACCTTGCGATGTCGTGCTCTAAATTGAAGGCTGTCTAATTAAAAAACTAAGTAGGTTTAGTTGCTCTAAAATTATTGGTCATATAGTCACTAATTGTTCTGTTATTCTACCCTCATTGGTGATACAATGTCTTGTTGGATGGCATAATATAAGAAAATGATCTTATAGACTTGTCTTATCATTTTTCATAAATATGTAGAATCTTACAAGAAAAATGGTGTTGACATCAGGTCTGTATCTGGGTATACCTTTGGATAGATGACAACAGTGCTGCGGAATTTCTTGGCAAAATATTTATTGCAGGTTGATCTCATTCTATTTATTTCTCATTTTCATTTTCCAGTTATGCAAGGCTGAAACTTTTCACTTTCTTAGTATTCCAGAAACTAGTTTTTTGGACTTGGCTAAGCTTGCTCATTTTCTTTGGACTTTACAGTGGTATCATTTATAGCTGCATTAGGTTTCTTGCTGTATGGCGGAAGGTGACTATTTAAAAATTGTCATATTGGTTGCTTTTATTATCTTAAGCTATTATAATTCTTCAAACTGATTTAAGGATGTGATTTTGCATCATTTTCTCCCCTTATTGAGAGTCATTTTGGTGTCCCTCCCTTGCTAGGTTATTTTTCATGCTGAGACGCTTTCCCATTGAGTCCAAAGGAAGGAGAAAGAAGCTTCATGAGGTTAATGTTTTACTAATAGTATTTTAGTTAGAGCTAGATGCATATCCAGTATGCTGTTGTACTTGTGCCTTGGGCCTGGTGGTGTTTGAATATTTCACCACTTACTGTGTTTACTATAAATGACGTGTAATCTATGCCATAATGGGTAGTTAATAGCTAGGTCCATTAAAGATCTTATTATTCAACTCATTTTACTTATAGTAGCAGTCTCGTTTATTGCTAAATGGGTTTTGTACCCAAAGGGATGTTCAGGATTCGAAATGACATACTTTTTAACTTTTGAAGTTCATCTCGATTTCCCTTGCCTAGCAATGGGTGGGGAAAACTTTACCATATTTTTATCTATCTCATCATTACCTCAACAGAAAATTGGTGCAGTAGCAGAACTTGGATTTGGAGGTAGCAAACTTTCTCTATGTAACAAAATGTGTAAAAAACGTGATTAGCAGACTTATTTGAAGTGATGATTTCCAATTCTGGTGATTAAAGTAGATAATACCTATCAGCTAGATGATGCATTCAAAATGGGAACTTCATGGAAATTGATTGCCATGCTATAAATTCTCATGACTAGCCATGTGAAGAACGTTTACAGGCCTAAGAACTCCATCAGTTTGACTACAGTCATCTGCTTTGAAAATGAAACAGTAATTTATGAAATGTACCCTCCCATCACTTTTGTCTATATCCTCATTCTTGTAAACTAATCTGATTGGAACTTATTATTTCAGGTCGGATCTGTGACGGCCATATGCTTCATTTGTTTCCTAGTAAGGTGCTTTGTGGTAAGGTCAAAAATTGCCTTTTACTTATTACATTTATGCAAGTTAGTGGATGTTTAAAATTTGGCATTCATGAGTTGAATAAATTTGATATTTTCTCTCATCTCCTGGTTGTGTCAACTGTGTTAATAGGATCTCCGTGCTTCTACAAGTATAGAAAGCTCCTTTGTCTTAATCTTTATGCATCATTCACATGAATGGATGCATTGTGTTTTTATTGTTATTGCTTCCAAAAGAGAGGGGAAGGGAGCTGGGGTGGAGCCAAGGAAAATATCTCCCTTCCCTAATCATATAAAATGTATGTATCATCTTGTTCTCACCTTTAGAATGACATCCTTTTAGTCCTTGTACTCACCTTTAGAATGACATCCTTTTAATCCTGTAGTTTTCATAGTCTCCATGGTTGGAGCATAATTCCGAGACGATACTCACCTTTAGAATGACGTACTTTTAGTCCTTCGTTTTCATGTTTGAGCATAATTTTGTGACTATCTGTGTGGTAATGCAGTTTTTTAAGGAACAGTTGTTCGCCTAACATAAAATCTCAAATCCAAGGTTGTCTGGTTTTTCTGTACCTTCATACAGGAACTTAGATTAAAAAAATATATATATTATTATTAACTACCTATAATGGACAAGATTTGTCCAATAACCTTAATGGCAAGCCCAAACATATTTGTTGGAATTACTAATGTCTCCATTATTGGAATTTTGATAACGAGAAATGAGATGCACATTTGGGACTCCCATTCCCACATACCAGACTCCATATACTTGCAAACTCATGTATATGATCGACTAGATTTGGTGTGACTGCAATGAGAACAATTTGTATATTTATAATTACAAGGGAATTGTGGGGGAGGAAATGTCACTCATCTTATTTCTTTTGTCTGGGTGCTGTACATTTTAGATCAACAGAACATATTACAATCATGCTACATGTACATCATGGATGACAAGAAGTTTGACATTCTTCGATGTTGCAACAATCTACCCCATTGATTTTAAACATGTATATCTCATCACTGCCTAGATTCCTTTCACATAGAGGGATGTCATCATTGGTGTCAATGATTGGTGTCAATAATGTACATCTAGCTTGATTCAACATATTATTTGTAATTTGTATTCTCTGCAGGTTACACTATCTGCTTTTGATTCAGACGCATCACTTGATGTATTGGACCATCCAGTTCTGAATTTAATCTATTACACGGTACACAACTTTGTACCTTTTTTTTTTTTTTTTTTCCTTTTTCTCACCAATTGTTTTGACATATTTATTACGTAACATGTCTTATATGAAACAGTTGGTCGAGATTCTTCCTTCAGCTCTTGTATTGTACATCTTGCGTAAGCTGCCTCCAAAAAAAGTATCAGACCAGTACCACCAGATCCGTTAGTAGGGCAAGCATTGTTGGTAGAGTTACTATTTTATTGGGTTACCACGGTTCTAGTGTTGGAAGTTTAGTAGACTCGAGCCGAAAAGGAAAAAGAAAGCAGCAGAGCCTGGAAAACTATCCTGGTGTATTAATTTTTTGTGGGAGTTGTCTGCATGGTGTTGGAAAACTGTTTTGTGCATAATCTATATTCTATTGATATGCAAATTGCAAAATAAAGTTTCGATTTATCGAAATCAAGATACTGCATGAAAACGAGCAAATTAATGACCAAAAATGTAAAAAATAGGTGGGGAAATGAAATGAAGCGACATATGCTATTGCAAATCTTCTTAAAGACATATTTTGTCTCTACACTGATACTAATAGGATCAAACAAACACATCTTTATGTATGCAACGTTTCTTCCAAAATTAATATAGTACACTATTAATTTTGTCGGGCAACCCAACATTGACCGTACTTTTCTAAATTAGATGTATTGAATTCGAACACTATAACTCTAAAATAAATTGAAAATTATTTTAAAAGAATTTGGAGAAAGAAGGAATTAGAAATTGATTTGAAATCAAAATGAAAATATGAGGGTTCATTTTATAGATTTCAAGTGTATATTTTTTCAATTGTCACATCCTTTGTCGCATATTCATTTCAACCATTAGATCATACCATTTCGGATTGGAACGTGATAGATGATCCATATTGTAGAATAGTTAAAGGTCATGACTCTTTATGATGCACATATTGCACTTCAAGAGTCCACCCAATCGTTGGAGACTTATTTAAATTCATACACCCGTAAATTTCAACTGATGGAACTCGCGCTCCAACGTTATTAAATTATTTTATTTGCAGTTAAAGTTATAACGTTGTTCTTGTAGTGCGACATTGGAGGGTGCTGATTTTTGTTTCTTTCAGTAGTCCGTAGAAATTTTTGCACGTAAAATTAGATGCTGCTGGTGCTATTCTGCTGTTTTCATTCAAACAACATTGGCAAATGTAGAAGGATTTATTTTTAAGCAAATGGTTGTCATGCTATTTTTCTAGTATTAAATGGATTCTTCATATATTCTTCCCCTCGTTCCTTCGATCTTAGACATCTCAACGTTAGAATCCAAACTAGGAGTTGAAGACAAGAAAAATGAGGAAATGCCACCAACATAAGAAGATCAATTTACATTTCTTAACTGGACTTCTTAAGCTCAATCTGTATAGGTAATCCTTGATTGAACACTGGCATGGGGTTACTGCCGAAGAAATTATCTTTCAAAGAAAGCTTCCATGTATATGCATTTACCAAGTTATGAATCATTGTCAGAGTTTCAATTCTTGCAAATTCATACCCAGGACACATTCTTGGCCCCCCTCCAAATGCCATAAAGCTATAAGGTGGAGGTTTTGTTGCTTGGCTTTCTAAGCGCAAAGGGTCAAATTTCGACGGTTCTGGGTAGATGTTTTCGTCCATGTGCGTCATGCATGAAGCCCAAATCACCTGTTATCATTCAAAACAAGTTCTCGCAAGTTAAGTGGACTATATTACACTTAACGTTATTAAAATCTGATCTCGTTAATATCTAGTTGTGCATACCAAACATGAATCAAATATGCTCTCTGTTATTATACCTGCCATCCTTTAGGAATTATATATTCTCCATATTCAATATCTTGGAGGACTGTCCTGAAGCTGAATAACACTGGCGGATTCATCCTTAGTGACTCGGTTGCTACTTTCCATGTGTACTTCATCTTGGCTAGATCATCCCATGTCAGAAGCTCCCCAAGTGCCTTTCCCTTTGATATCTCCTCTTGCTCTGCCTCACAAAACACAGATCCATCTCATAATCTTCAAATACATTGCATTCGATTCTCTTGAATTGTCTCATCTAAAAGCTTAGTATTTAACTAATACTCTGAAATTTGAAGAAAAAGATTAATGTTAATTACACCATACCTTTAAGGACATGGTTATAAACAGTTTGATCTTCGGCCAAAAGCTTGATCAAGAAAGTAAGGAGAATGGAAGTTGTGTCGTGTCCTGCAATCATTACAACAACAATGTTGTCCACAATTTCTTTGTCCGACAGCACAGGTGAATCGCTAGATTGGTCTTTCATGCTAAGCAAGGACATAATGAGATCTTCATTAGAAGAAATGCCCTTTTTCTCCAATTTTTTCCTCTTCTCGTGTATAAGTTCCATGATAATGCTTTTAATTTCCTGGCTTGCCTTTAGGCTTCTGTTGAAGGTTGTAAAAGGCAAATTTATTGGCAATGATAACATTCCTTCGATGGCATCTTCAAATAGTTTTACCAGTGTGTCTCTTCTTGGTCCACGCTCAATTCCAAATAAGAGTGAACAAATTACGTTGAAGGTCAACGTCTTCATAAGGGGCATTACCTGTTTAATTTTCATACAATTTATTTCGAAATTCAGTCACGGCGTCTAGTATGAGATGGGAATGAACTATCAAAACCTAGCAAAAAAAGGTTACAAGGAGGTCGAATAGCCTGTCTTCAAGAATGTTGTTCGCTACCCTCCCATTCATCAGCATATAGGCGCAAATTATTATCCTCTTCTCCATTCATTAATAATATTATCTAGTACTAACTAAACCTCTCCAACCACCATGTTAGACAGTGGTGGAGTTAATTAAATCACTCATCACTAACATTTAGCTCTTGTTATAACTTGTGGGTTAATTTCACAAATGGTAACTGAACTTACCTAAAAATTACAAAACGATCATTGAAGTTTAAAACTTGCAGAAACGGTCGCTGAAATTTCGTGCGCTTTCACAAACGGTCACTGAAGTTTTAATTTGTTTCACAAACGGTCATTGAAGGATCGTTATGTTTTTAATTCAAACTTAAAGGACCAAAACACGTGGATATAGAAGCTTGACCACCTCAAATGCCAAATGTGGCACTTAATAGTAAGAAATTTGCAATTAGGTAAATATTGTTAAGGGATATAATCC